>JAQSNX010009503.1:0-18334 GCA_029532605.1 Oreochromis grahami | reverse complement strand
TGGGTACGGGAAAGAAACCGTATTTAGCGGGGCAGCTGAGGTGGAGGAATGTATTTACCAGCGCACCCGTCCAGAGTCCCACCTTTACTGACGGGCTGAGTCTTTTAGCCGTGAGGGACAGGCGTCCGCGAAATGCCCCTTCTTCCCGCACGCAAAACACTCACCCACCAGCTGTCTTCTGCTCCGGTGATTTTAGTCCGTCCCAGCTGCATGGGTTGCTCCTCGTCAGTGTGTGAATCTGGTTCCTCCGCTCTCCACTCGAGAGATGGGAATTCAGTTGGAACTCCTACGCCCCCTACTGACCGTCGCCCCTCTCCAGTCCGCCTGCCAAACTCCCGCATATGGTCATCTAGACTGATACACATGTTAACCAGGGCACTTAGCGATTTAGGAAGCTCCTTAGTGGCCAACTCACGTTTGACATTCTCATTTAAGCTGTTTAGGAATGCTCCTCGGAGCGCCTTCTCCTCCCAGCCAGTCTCCTCGGCCAAGATCCAAAAGTCCACGGAGAAGTCTGCCACGCTCCGCCGGCCCTGCTTTAAAGTGAACATGCGATGCACAGCACTGTCAGGGTTAGATCCTTTGTCAAACACACACCTTAATTTGCTCAAAAAATCACTATATGAGATGGACGGCTGGGCGCTCAGAACTGCTTGAGCCCATAGCAGTGCTCGTCCGGTCATGAGCTCAACCATGAGGGTGATCTTGGCAATATCAGAGGCATAAGCTCGAGTCTGCTGCCTAAAAATCAGAGAGCATTGAGTCAAAATTCCCCGGCTTTTGTCCAAATCTCCGCTGAATTTTTCAGGTACAGGTAATGTGTGTTCTCGCTGCGGCGGAGGTGGAGATGGAGGAAGAGGACAGGCCGCTGCTACATTAAGAAGCTCTACTGGTGGTTGTGGTTGTGTAACGGGTTCTGGTGGTTGAACGGGTGCTCTAGGTGTAGCTAGCAACATACCTTTCAGTTCAGATACCACCTGTAGTAGCGCGGACTGCTCCTCGGCCACATGCTGCAGCATTCTTTCATGTCGTTCCAACCGTTCAGCTTGAAGCGCGAGCTCGCGCTGGACGGGAGTTGAGTCCGCTGAGTCCATTGCTGGCTGGATTGTTCTGTCACGGGTAATGGGAAAAAACGGACTCAGTCGCGGAGCTTTTGATGCGAAGCAGACAGTGCGTTTATTTACAGTGCCCAAAAACAATCCTAAAACAAAGCGAAGTGCAAAGTCCAATAGTGATTTTCTCCAACTCCCAGTGGTGCGCAGGTGAATTTCCACAGTGATCATCCGAGTGTGTTTCTTTTCTCCTCCGAGAGCTTAATCCTGCGGGCTCCTTCTCTCCAACCTCCTGCTCCGTGTTTCCTCCTCCGAGCTTCAAGTACAATCCAGCGTCGACTGCCGTCTGGACACACAGTTAAAAACCCCAGCTCATGACGAAGGATGATCAGTGACAGCTGGGTGGTTGATTAGGTGCAGGTGTGTCAGCCGCTGGGTGGAGACAGCAAGGGTAGGGAGGAGGAGAGAGAGACACACACACACACAGGCAGGTCGCCCCAGGAAGGACCGTCTGGTCATGACATTACCATTCCATTAATTATTAATATTGATATTGCATTCAGATGTTCAGACATACTGGTATCATATTAGCCTTTATTACAGGTGCAGTTATAACCACTTTAAACTGTTGAGTTGAGTCTATAATCTTAAATGCTTTTGAATGCTCTTATAATCTTAAATGTTTATAGGCAGATTACATTGCATTATATGAAAGGCTCACCTCTGAATATAAAAGTCTTGACAGGAAACTGCAGGTTTGGGTGTGCTTTTGCAAAAGTGAAAAGTAAAAGCAGAGTGTAAGTGCAAGTTATTCTGAGGAGCAGTTTGGATGATGCTATTTGAATAACCAGGTTATTCTTTATTATCGTTTATTCATTTATATCTTTTGATTAAGCTTTTAGTAGAGGTTCTTGATTAAAACATTTGTTCAGTAGATTACATATACATAGTTTCAGTTTGGTTATTACATATATGAGAGTGGCTTCTGTCTCTCTGTCTGGCGAGAGGTCAGGAGCTAGTCGGCGAGGTGAAATATGGTGCAATTGTGGTTAGCACACACACACACACACACACACACACACACACACACACACACACACACACACACACACACACACACACACACACGTAGACACCCCCACACACACTCAGTTATAGAGAATCATTTATAGGTGAAAGTTTAATCATGTTTTGCTTGCAACTGCAAAATTGTGCCTGCATGAGTGACAGTTTGTTGCAGAACTGCTGCTGATGCTCCAGACGATAAGCAGGGCGTCTGGTGGGGACAGGAGCCACCTGGGATGGAAACGATGTTCTTTTAATTGTGTCACAAGTTGTCAAATAGAACATTTGTGGTTTTGAAACTGATGTATGTAATGACGTAGTGAGGGCGTCAGTAAACATGCCTCGATGCTATAAAACTATTGCTGTGTCGTTGTTGGGGCGAGATCTGATGCTGTCTGCGTAAAGCGTTATATCTCCCACGCGTGTTCATTAAAATCATCGTTTGACTCCACCTGGCAGGATCAGTGTGTTATTTGGATTTCCTCCTGTATCCCTCCTTAATTTTGAACCTTAACACCTCTTAACCCAGTGGAGGTAGACAGGGACGGGAGGACACTGAGTAAGCTGTCATCCCTCCCACCCCATGTAGGCACCTGGTACATATACCTGTGGCTGAGTAAATGTTAGTTAAAGCCCAAAGCAAATGCTGATGAACCATATCTGCACTAAAACACAGATACTGTCATGGCCCTGAGTCTGCAGACTCAGTTTTTTTGTTTTGATTAACTTTCTCATGTTCTAGTTTTATTCTGATTTTGTTTTCTGTCTGGGAACTTCCTGTTTTACTTTGTAGATCTCTGTCTGATACTCATTCACACAAGTGTTTTTATTCACACCCGAGTGTTTTCAGTGCAACATTCACACTCTGACGGATGCCTCAGAGAGCAGCTTAATGTTTTTTCAGTTAACATTTTCTTTCAATTATTAGCCAACCGGCTCAACGTCCTGAGCCACAGTCGGCCCATAAATATTCAACAGGATTCACAGATGGTGTAGAGATGACAGAACGTGTTGTTTCATATGCATGTGACATCAGAGGCAGACATTTTATACACCCGGGGTTTAGCCCTAAAGGGTAGTATGTATGTGGAATTAGTTTTTGGGGTGGGGGGTGGTGGGGGTAACAAAAAAATATATCACATATGCAGGACACCTTAAACAAGTTCTTTAATTAAGCAGCAAGGGAGAGCAAATCAGGGCTGTATCAAGACATGAGGACTAAACCCCAATTCAACCAGACCCAGAACTGATCTGGAATTAAAACAGGACTACAACAGTTCAAAATCAGGACAGAACCAGAATCAATCATTTGACTAGCATGTGTGTCTCACCTGCTGTCTCTGTTCTGTCCTCTCTCTCCCTCTCTGCTCCTCTCTCTCTCTCTCTGCTCCTCTCTCTCCCTCTCTGTTCCTCTCTCTCCCTCTCTCTCCCTCTCTGTTCCTCTCTCCCCCTCTCTGTTCCTCTCTCTCTCTCTCTCTGAATGAACCAGCATTGCAGCCATGGGTCACTGTGAGCATCACAGGGAAGGTTGAAGCCGCCCACTGCACCTGTATGGCCGGAGTCATGGAGACCTGCAGCCAGTCACTGCTCTTCTGTTTAATGTAGAAGCAACTGTGCGGATCCGTGGCACAAGCACTGTTACAGATGAACCTGCATACTGGGTTTTGCCTGGTAATATGACCAAGATTCAGCCAGAGTTTGGCCATAAGATAGACTTCTCCTCTTCAGCTGTCCAAAAAAAGTCTCTTGATCAAAACATAAACAGACAATCCGTATTGAAAGGTAAAAGGAGCCGTCCTCAAAAAAGAAAAATCCCACCTGCTACTGTGGAGGAGTTGTCACTGCTATAATGCCATAATGTTTTATCTAGGGGTCTAGATTTATGCCTGTAGTGCACTGCCATGTAAATAATTTGCATTTACTGAATATGTATTGACTGAGTACCACTGTTCAAAAGTTGAATAAAGAAACAAACTAAGTTTTGCCTCTTTTTTTTAATTAAAACCACTTTATAGAAAATCACATCAGTTACAGTGTAGAATCCATGTCATTTATTGTTAACAAATGACAAAATGTTTACACAAAATCATGACAGTGTTTACATGATATCACCCACTACTAACATTATTTACTGTATCTTTTGAAAAAAAAGAATACCACTATTGAAACAGCAAAAAACTTAAGAATATTTAACAGGAGAAAGTTTAATTTTCCCTGGTTTTACACTGTTCACCAAACGCACCAAACCTTCACCGTCTTATCCTGAAGGGTCACCTCTTCACCCTCACATGGAAGAAGTAATCTGATTGGCATGGTGGTATGTTTGAAGCAGGTCCCTTGTGTAGCGCTGGAACCCAGACACGATGTGTTTCATCCATTTCATAGGCTGGTTTGCTGCAATAATGCCAAATAATTAGCAACTCTATAAATAGAAGGTAGTTCTGCAGAATCACTCAGTAGGATGTTTGTTCTACTTTGCTATGACCTCAGAGCGCATCGAAAATAAAACTAATAGGCTATAAAGAGTGATATGAACATCTTTAGAACTTACCGGAATGAAAACGTCTGGAGCACCAACAGATATTTGGAGATGGAAGAGAACTGGATATTAGCTTGTCTCACAGCTGCTATCCAGGCTAGACGCCTTCGTTTGGTAACATCGATACACGAGCTGCCTCATGTTGCTTCCAGGTTGGGAAAGAATGAAAAGACAAACGCTTTTCAAGCTTATTCTCTTGCCGGTCGTGCGATCGACCACACAGCAAATACAAACCATGGCTGTTGTGTGTGCCTTCGCTCCCTTTTCACTTGCGCTAGACCCCCAAAATGGTGGATCGGGCCAAAATCCTTTCCACGCCCACCCCCGTGACATCACGCTCCAAAGCCCTATGCTGTACAGTGCAGCGAGGAATGCCCAGACCTCTACATTGGAGAGACCACACAGCCACTTCACAAGTGCATGGCACAACATAGAAGAGCCACCTCCACAGAACAAGACTCAGCAGTCCATCTGCATCGAAAGGACAAGGGTCACTCTTTCGAGGATGCCAATGTTCACATTTTGGACAGAGAGGACAGATGGTTTGAAAGACGAGTGAAAGAGGCCATCTATGTCCACTGTGAGTGACCATCTTTGAACAGAGGCAGTGGTTTACGACACCAACTGTCTGCCATCTATAATCCAGTTTTGAGTTCCCTCCCCAGATGCCTTAACCCCCACTCACATCCTGGGCCATCTGACCTCAGGAAATCACATGATAGGGTGGGGCCAGGTTTCACAATGAGCTCACCCGAAACCCTGGCTGATTAGGTCCCACACGCGCTTTCACACCTTGGCTCATGTGATTAGAGGATCACCAGGGGGTCCTTTGTCCCTCTTTGGGGGATACTCCCACTGGGTTTAAATCTGGGACTCTCGGCCATTTGACCTTAGAACTGAAGAAGCTTCTCGGATGAGAGGTGAAACGTCTTCAAGCAACTTAAAGAAGTCCAGACGCTTTTCTTTGCAAACTCCTTTGACAATGAGGGATCATCAACATTTGGACCATATACACTTACAATACATAGCTTTTTATCAAGTATAGATAGTTTAATGGTTAAGAATCTACCCTCTGGTTCTATAACTGTATCAAGTACTGTGAAATTAATATTTTTATGTATTAGAATTGCTACTTCCCTTTGTCTAGAATTATAACAAGCTAAGAACACATTAGGAAACTCAGGTGTTTTAAGTTCATTCAAACCTCTAAGAGGTCTGTGGGTCTCTTGTAAAAGGATAACATCTGCCTGTAGTTTTTTGAGTTGGTTAAATATTTTTAACCTCTTTTCTCTGGAGGGAGCCAGTTCCATTTATATTCCATGTAACGAACCTTAGTGCACCCATAGATGTCTGTGTATAACTAGGGGTGTGCGCTGTGTGTGTCGCTTAGACAGGTGGAGAGAATACATCACTTGTTCATAAATAAAGAGAAGGAGAGAGAGAAGGAATATGTGGCGAGATGCTCCCTGAGTCTGACTATGTGTGTGCATATTTACTAATATGAGTAGGCTTGGCTTAAGTGTGTGTATCTTATACGACTATGTGCGCTGTCTGACTGATGTAAATGTGCTGTCGTTGAGCGCATAACTGTGCGTGATCGTGCGGTGTGTATGTGTCGAAATAAAGGATGTTGTTTGTGGATGAGTGTGGAAGCAGGTGATCGAAGCAGTGAAAGAAATAAAGAAAGAAACATTAAAACAAGAGGGGTAAAAAGAGAGAAAAAAAACGAGAAGGAAAAAACCCCCCGGAAACATTCCAATCAAACCATTGACGGAGAGTGACGGTGTTAATTCTGCTATCATATCACACTTAAGATGCGATTTCATACCGGTAAGTTAAACAGATGGGTTTTGATGAAGCTTTTTACTGTAGTCTCCGAGTCCTCTCCAGCGGCTTCTGGAATACCAGAAAATACCAGATTATCACGCATGCTACGTGCTTGTAGATCAATAGCTGTTTCTTTTATTTTCTTAGTTTCTCTATTTAGCTATTTACTCGGCTCGTGCATCGATGAAGAACGCAGCTAGCTGCGAGAACTAATGTGAATTGCAGGACACATTGATCATCAACACTTCGAACGCACCTTGCGGCCCCGGGTTCCTCCTGGGGCTATGCCTGTCTGAGCGTCGCTGGGCAGCACGGTGGTTAGCACTGTTGCCGCACAGCAAGAAGATCCTGGGTTCAATTCCACCATCAGGCCGGGGTCTTTCTGTGTGGAGTTTGCATGTTCTCCCCGTGTTTGCGTGGGTTCCCTCCGGGTACTCCGGCTTCCTCCCACCATCCAAAGACATGCAGTTTGAGGGGATAAGTTAATTGGATAATCCAAATTGTCACTAGATGTGAGCGTGAATTGTTGTCTGTCCCTGTGTGTTGGCCCTGCGACAGACTGGCGACCTGTCCAGGGTGTACCCCGCCTCTCGCCCTATGACAGCTGGGATAGGCTCCAGCGCCCCCCGCGACCCTGGAAAGGATAAGCGGAAGCAAATGGATGGATGGATGGATGGATGGAGGGATGGATCTATTTAGCTCAGTAACATTGTCTGTGTGACATTTCACCGACTCCCTTAGCGTGGCATTTTCAGCAGCGAGCGTTTCCACCTGCTGCTGGCTGAGCTCCAGGGATTCTCGCAAGGATTTAAATTCCCGGTGAAGAATCTCCACCAAGGACAGCCTTGTATCGAAACTGGACAATTGTTGGTCCATTGACTCCAGTATGTCAACAATATCTTTGCTGGCTGGCGATGTTGTGCCGGGGGGATCTGCCGGGCGAACTCTTTTCTACGACGGCGTCTCAGATTTGGCCGGGGAAGCTGCACTCTGGCCCTTCTTCATCATGAGATCCTGGAAGCACTGATCAATGTAATCTTGGAGAGCCTCTAAACTCTCCCCGTTGTTCTCCAGGGTGTTGGAGATGATTTAGACAAATGTTGTTAGTTATAAGACAATTGATAAGTGTATTTGGTAAAACTGAAGCTTAAAGGAATTTGTTCAAATCTAAACTACCATTCGCTTTAATTTTCCACCAAAATCTCCGGCGTCTGACGTCAGTTACAACACGAGTCGCTTACCTTGTCCGTCACTTCCGTCACTTACCTCACCTACCGCCCCTTTGGATTTCTTTCCACTGTTATGCTGATAACTCCCAGATATATTTCCCACTTAAAAAGATAAATGGCTTCTCAGTAGACCCTCTGCTCAGATGCCTTGATGAAATAAGTGCCTGGATGCCTTTGAACTTTTTACATTTTAATACGCAGAAAACACAAGTGATGGTTTTTGGTGGCGACTCTGAAGCCACTACTTATTTGTTTTTAAATCTCATTAAGAGATTTAAAAACAAATAAGAGACCTCTCGGAGCTACTACAACCATATACACCTGCTCGTTCCCTTAGGTCCGCCAATCAGCAGCTCCTTAAGGTACCGAAAACTAAGTGTAAATTTAAAGGTGATCGTGCTTTTGCTGTAGCTAATCCAAAGTTGTGGAATGATCTGCCCTTGCACATTAGACAGGTCTCTTCTCTTTCTGAGTTTAAAAGTCTTCTTAAAACATATTTATTCGCTGAAGCCTTTGGCACTGATTAAAGGGCCTGACTCAATTTGTTTTCAAATGTTTTCATTTATTTTAGTCATTTATTTTATTTTAAAGTGTTAAAGTGCTTTATAAATAAAGTTGGTATGGTATGGTATGGTATGGTATGGTATGGTATGGTATGGGTATGGTATGGTATGGTATGGTATGGTATGATATTCATCCCTTCATCAGGAGGTCTTGCACGTACTCTTTAACCTCCCGTAGCAGCAGCTTAGGTATGGAAGTATATGCTCTCTGCACTGGTATGTCATCCTTTAGGTTTATCACCATTTTCAGATCAGGATTACAACCAATATCGTTCCCATCCCACGCAAAAACTCTGCACTCATCAAACAACATTCTCTGGACAATCTCTTTTTGTTCCTCTTCCAAATGATTAAGATTCACTGGCGGATACCACGACATTGGGAGAGGTCCAGCTGACTCCACCATTATCTTGCGGACTGTTATTGCAGGTGGGCACTCGTTTGAGGCCTCGACCTCCACAATATGTTCAACCGGCTGTAAGGTGCCCAGGGCCGTCTTCCTTGTCAAGGTGATATCATGTTTGGTGTCATTACTCAGAGCAATGGTGATGTACGGCTTAGGATTCTGTATTTTAACTAACCCAGTCAAGACATCAAACTGCCCTAGGGCCTGGTTACCCTCATCAGCCTCAAACAGCACTAAACAATCAAGCGGATTCATGGTTGATGGAACCCGGCACTTTAACCAGGAGACCTGTTCAGCATGGATAATCACATCCCTTTCAACTGTCCTCAAGCACCCTTGTGTAATGTTTGGCTCTACTGTCTGGATGAAGCTTACGACCACCTCACCTTTCTCAGGGGGAAGACAGATGGCATTCACAGCAAGGTAACAAGAGTACGTATCAACTGCTCTAGTTGCCCCTCAATGATCTGTTCCAAGACATTGAAACTGATCAATGGTTTGTCCACAGGCAAGGTACTGACAAGGACCGGAGTACTGATGGAGAGGGTGGGGTCTTCACCCCCCGCCAAGTTGATCATGATGGGTACCCAGCCATCAAATGATGTGGTTTCCCCATTGACTGCGCAATCTTTCAACTCATCAATTTCAAATTCAAATTCAAATTTTATTTGTCACACACACACAACCATACACAGTAAGACATGGGGTGAAATGCTTGTAGCTGTGCAATGCCCGACCATTAAATGACAGTGGTTTTACAGTATTTACAAATTACAGGTTTACAATTTACAGGTTACTATAAAAATTTACAGATTCACTTAGATATTTACAGTAAAAAAAATGTGCAAATAGCAGAGAGAGATTATAAAGATTATAAATTATAGGAAGTGTGCATAAAGAAAACCAGAGTGCGTGTGGTGATGTGATGTGTGTGAGAGTTCAGTCTCATAGTGATGTGATATGTGTGGGAGAGTCCAGTCCTACACCTGGTTCAGGGCCCGAATAGCCTGAGGGAAGAAGCTCCTCCTCATTCTCTCTGTTTTGGCCTTAAGGGAGTGGAAGCGCTTCCCAGACCTTCCTCGATGATTTCAGACAGAGGTCGCATGACTAAGTAAGGCAACAATCAGTCTTTCCAATGTTTACTTATGATGCAAACTTGAGCACGTGTCAAGTAGTGCTTTCACTGCTAAGCCATTCAAATTGCAATGTATGAGAGCTTTCTTACCGATTAGCTTAGCAACTGCCCCACGTTTAGTGTGGCGTGCCATGACACCAGACGTAGTGAGTGCCTCACCCCGCTGCTGGTTAACTACTTCTGACGTGACTGGCGAGGGGAGACTTGGTTTGTTACTGTTAAGGTTAGGTTGGGTCCCATGTGAAGTTGTTAAGAAGAGGAAATTTTAGGAGTGATGGCAGTGTTTTGAGTTGTGAGAGATTTGCGACGTTTAACGCAAATCTTGTGTAGTTAGTGTGTAGTGTAGTCAATAGTTTTGTTGTGCGTGTCAGAACAATGACGCGACTGCGTCAGTGTTACAGGAGTGATACATCTCCTGTTGTCAGGCCTGCAGGTATAGGCGGCTTTTGATTATTTTCCTTTGCGGCATCAGGTTTGATGTGGACAGAAATTATTTTTTGGAATGTTTGTTTAGGCACAAAACAGCTGCAAAAATTTGTTTGGCATCTCAGTATTTTTTGATGAGTTACAAAGTTTTGCCCAGTTGGTGCATTTTGCATGAGAGTCCTGGTGCTCCATGAGAGTCCTGTAAACGAGCAGGGGAGAGAACGCAACTGCAAACCACTGTTGCAATGCAGGAACATCTGCTTTATTGGAATGTGTGAGATGTTAACCACAAAGACTCTTAAAAACACTGTCTGAAAACTTCATGCCAACAGCACTTTAAGAAAAAAAAACAGATTTTCCTTGAAGATATTTTTTAGAGTTTTTAATGAGCTGCAGGATCCTTGTTCAGTGTGAGTGGAGAACAGCCAAGTCTCCTCCTCTGATAAACCTCCACATGTACCACTGAAAACAGTTAAATTAGTTTGAATCTGAAATCATGGCTCAAACTACTTGTTCTGAGACCATTTCTTTATTTTTCACACCAAACTGTTTAATAAGATAAACTCTACACAGACTTCATCAAATATAACTAACACTTTAACATTATCAGAATTTCATAATACAAACTTCAAATCAACAAGAAAACAGCTGCAAACATGTGGATCAAAATTGATTAAAAACACAACATGTGGACTTCAAGGACTAAAAACACTAAAGTGAAAGGAGGAGCAAAAAATAGAGGTTTAACAGAATTTGAATTAAGTAAAAGTAGTCACCTGTGATCTTTAAAATGGTCCTGATGTGTGCTGCTGTTTTTAACTTTCAACATTTCTTTGCTGCCACTGTGAATAAGATTGTGTTCTTTGCCTAATTGAATAAAGGTTACACTGACTCACTGCTTCATCTTCTGGTACAAACTGGTATTATATGGAAGTACAGCCCAAAACCAGTTTAGCTTGAGTTTCTTTTTTCTGAACATAAAGTCACAGCAGGTAAGCTGGTGGACAGATTTAGTTCATTTTGGAGGTTTTAACAGCAACTGCTGTGAAATTATTTGCAGTTTTGGGAGAAAATGATTTAAGAGATTTTACAACAGCAAAAGACTAAATATGAATGAAGAATTGTTGAAATTTGACTGAGGTAACACATTAAATGAATACATTAAAAAAACAAGTTAATTTTGGAAACACTAAGAAAGTTCAAATGAAAGAAAAAGACATTCCTATAACTTTAGTAATACAGTAACAAGTACAACTACTAAACACTACTGTGTCCTAAGGGAACAAAGGTTAAAATGTAACAGGGATAACATTTTAGAGAATTAAAATCCATCAAAGGAAAAAAACATAAACTTGATATGCATATCTATACATGCAGCTTCCTAAACGTAACATTCAGGATTATTCACTGCAGGTCCAGAAATCAGAGCTACCTCATCAGATCCAAGTGTGACATCAGCTGACACTCTTTACAGGAGATTCCATCTGAACTCTGTGGAGCCTGATCTCAAGGTTTTTAAGTCTGACCCTGAAACCAGAAGAGGATCTTTCTCTCTCTCTTCAGATTCATTGTGATCCAGTGATTTCAGTCCTACATGATCAGGCTGATGTTTGCACAGAGCAGATAATGAAGTGAATGTTTTTGCACACTGGTAACAGTGAAACAGTTTATTTACAGTGTGGGATCATTTGTGTTCGGAGTATGAACTGAGATTCCTGAAGCTCTTGTCACACTGGTCACAGCTGAAGTTCACTTCCATGTGTGTACGTTCATGTTTGTTACGATGACCTGTTTGTGAGAAGCTTTTGTCACAGTGTCTGCACTTGTATGGTGTCTCTCCTGTGTGGATTCTCTTATCCTTTTTCTTTAAGCTCACATGCAGTGGTGAAGGACGACCCACACTGGTCACAGATGTGCCTTTTGACCCCACTGTGGAAGAGTTCATGTATTTTTAATGTACTTGGTGTGTGGAAGCCTCTCCCACATTCTTTGCAGTAGTTCATTTTGGCTCCAGTGTGTCTACGCTGATGAGGTTTTAGGTCCTGTTCATGATTGGAGGTTTTTCCACAAAGGTCACAGAGAAACTCTTTCCCACCACCACAGTGACGACAGGGTTGAGAAATGGATCCATGTGCTTTGCTCCACTTCTAAACAAAGACAGTGTAAGTCAGGGAATTCCTTCAACATTTTTATCCTGAACGTCGCCTGAAATAAAGAGCATCTCTGCCAACGTCCAATTACATTTTACTGTTTACATTATAACACTCAGCTTACTGAGACAAAGATGACTCTTCATTTTTCCAAACAGTTCATTCAGTATAACTCCATAATTTTACTGATTAGACTTGTTCCAAACAATCTGGTTACAATTACAAGATAAAAAACTAAATACATCCTCACAGTAACTGCACTTGTAGAGTTACTTTCTGGTGTGGATCTGTTGGTGTTTATTCAGCTGATGTGGAGATTTAAAAGTCTTCTCACACAGGTCACATTTATAAGGTCTCTCCTCAGTGTGGCTAAACATGTGTTGTTGTAACTGTGCATCTGTTGCAAACAGTTTCCCACACTGATCACAGCAGTAAACATCATTTCCAGTGTGAATCTGCAGGTGACTATTTCGGTAGTGTTTGTCACTGAAACTTTTTCCACAAAAGTCGCAGCTGTACGCCTTAATTCCAGAGTGGGTAACTAGATGCCTCTGTAAGCTGCTATTTTGAGCAAAAGTCTGACCACACAACTCACAGCTGTATGCTTTAACTCCACTGTGCATGATATGGTGTAATTTTAAGCCTTTACGATGGGTAAAAGACTTTCCACACAAGTGAGAGTTTTACGCTTTAAATCCACTGTGGAAGAGTTGGTGTCTTTTTAAGTCTCCAGCCTGGGTAAAAGACTTTCCACACAAGTCACAGCTGTAAGGTTTAATTTCACTGTGGATGAGTTGGTGTGTCTTTAAGGTTTTGGCCAGGGTAAAAGACTTTCCACACAAGTCACAGCTGTACGCTTTAACTCCACTGTGGAAGAGTTGGTGTCTTTTTAAGTGTCCAGCCTGGGTAAAAGATTTTTCACACAAGTCACAGCTGTAAGGTTTAAATCCACTGTGGATGAGTTGGTGTCTTTTTAAGTGCCCAGCCTGGTTAAAAGACTTTCCACACAAGTCACAGCTGTACGCTTTAACTCCACTGTGGAAGAGTTGGTGTCTTTTTAAGTCTCCAGCCTGGGTAAAAGACTTTCCACACAACTCACAGCTGTAAGGTTTAAATCCACTGTGGATGAGTTGGTGTGTTTTTAAGTTTCCAGCCTGGGTAAAAGACTTTCCACACAAGTCACAGCTGTACGCTTTAATTCCACTGTGGAAGAGTTGGTGTCTTTTTAAGTGTCCAGCCTGGGTAAAAGACTTTCCACACAAGTCACAGCTGTATGCTTTAAATCCACTGTGGAAGAATTGATGTCTTTTTAAGTGTCCAGCCTGGGTAAAAGACTTTCCACACAACTCACAGCTGTAAGGTTTAACTCCACTGTGGATGAGTTGGTGTTTCTTTAAGCTTCCAGTTTGGGTAAAAGACTTTCCACACAAGTCACAGCTGTAAGGTTTAACTCCACTGTGGATGAGTTGGTGTGTTTTTAAGCTTCCAGCCTGGGTAAAAGACTTTCCACACATTTCACAGCTGTAAGGTTTAACTCCGCTGTGGATGAGTTGGTGTGTTTTTAAGTCTCCAGACTCGGTAAAAGACTTTCCACACAAGTCACAGCTGTAAGCTTTAACTCCACTGTGGAAGAATTGATGTCTTTTTAAGTGTCCAGCCTGAGTAAAAGACTTTCCACACAACTCACAGCTGTAAGGTTTAACTCCACTGTGGATGAGTTGGTGTTTTTTTAAGTGTCCAGCCTCGGTAAAAGACTTTCCACACAAGTCACAGCTGTATGCTTTAACTCCACTGTGGAAGAGTTGATGTCTTTTTAAGTGTCCAGCCTGGGTAAAAGACTTTCCACACAACTCACAGCTGTAAGGTTTAACTCCACTGTGGATGAGTTGGTGTTTTTTAAGTTTCCAGCCTGGGTAAAAGACTTCCCACACAAGTCACAGCTGTAAGGTTTAACTCCACTGTGGATGAGTTGGTGTTTTTTTAAGCTTCCAGCCTGGGTAAAATCCTTCCCACACTCATCACAGCTGTAGGTTTTCTCTCCCTTTCTTCTGTGAGGTTTGTCGGCCTCCTGAGAGCGCTGACTTCTTACTCCATGTTGGTCCTGCAGTGACAGAGATACAAACAGAGGCAGTGAGTGAAATGCAGTCATGGAACAACCTGAAACTCCCTCTATTAGTGGAGTCAAACATGTCAACAAACACATTGTTGGTGTGTTACTACCACCTTGTGGTGATATTATCACATAACAATGATGTGCTACAATGGGAGGTGCAATGAAAATTACATTATTGAAGAAATATTGATCAGCGGAAAAGGTCTTTTACGCAAAAGAAATTGCAAGTTCAACTGATGATAATGTTGTTTCAATGTGTGCTTATAAAATATGATCTTTGTATTTTCTTGTAACTTCTGTGCTTTCTGAATTTGAATGTAGATTCAGTATATATGGATGAGCCCAGGATGCAAAAGATAAAGCTGCTGTTAACATATTTTTAAAAACCATCCAGCTGAACACACAGTTTCAGTAACAGTGTAACTGCGATATTTTTCTCACCTGTGTTGAAGTCATTGTTTCCTCTGTAGTGGCTGAGCTGAGTCCAAATGGCTGAAATTGTTACTCTGCGGCACCACCAGACTCTTCTCCTCCTGTTACTCAGCTGGGACACACACACAAAAAAATACACACACACACACACACACACACACACACACACACACACACACACACACACACACATACATTATATGTATATATACAGAATGAAACTTGAATATATAGAATGATCTCTGAATATATAGAACGAAACTTGAATATATAGAATGAGCTCTGAATATATAGAACGAAACTTGAATATATAGAATGATCTTCTGAATATATTGAATGAAACTTGAATATATAGAATGAAACTTGAATATATAGAATGATCTTCTGAATATATAGAATGAAACTTGAATATATAGAATGATCTCTGAATATATAGAATGAAACTTGAATATATAGAATGATCTTCTCTTCTGAAACTTGAATATATTGAATGAAACTATAGAATGATCTTCTGAATATATAGAATGAAACTTGAATATATAGAATGATCTTCTGAATATATAGAACGAAACTTGAATATATTGAATGAAACTTGAATATATAGAATGAAACTTGAATATATAAAACTTCTGAATATATAGAACGAAACTTGAATATATTGAATGAAACTTGAACCTTGAATATATAGAACGAAACTTGAATATATAGAATGAAACTTGAACCTTCCGTGAATCGCTACCTTATCGTGGTGGAGGGGTTTGTGTGTCACAGGGATCCCAGGGGCTATGTTGTCTGGGGGCTTTTTCCCCCTGGTAGGGTCTCCCATGGCAAATTGGTCCTGGGTGAGGGACCAGACAAAGAGCGATTCAGAAGACCCGTATGAATAGAACATCGAGGGAACAGTTTACCCTGCCCGGGATTGGGTTACCGGGGCCCCGCCCTGGAGCCAGGCCTGGGGAGGGTGCCCGAGGGCGAGCGTCTGGTGGCTGGGCCTTAGTCCATGGGGCCCGGCCGGGCACAGCCCGAAGAGGAGACATGGGCCCATCCTCCCGCAGGCCCACCACCCGCAGGAGGCGCCATAGGGGTCGGGTGCAATGTGTGTCGGGCGGCGGCCAGGAGCGGAGGCCCTGGCGGACCGATCCCCGGCTGCCAAGACTGGCAATAGGGACATGGAATGTCACCTCTCTGGTGGGGAAGGAGCCTGAGTTAGTGCGTGAGGTTGAGAAGTACCAGCTAGATATAGTCGGGCTCACCTCTACGCATGGCTTAGGCTCTGGAACTAGTCTCCTGGAGAGGGGCTGGACTCTGTCTCAGTCTGGAGTTGCCCCTGGTGAGAGGCGGCGGGCTGGGGTGGGTATTCTAATATCCCCCCGGCTTGCTGCCGGTACGTTGGGGTTTTTCCCGGTGGACGAGAGGGTTTGTTCCCTGCGCCTCAGGGTCGGGGAACGGGTCCTGACTGTCATCTGCACTTATGCGTCGAGTGGCAGTTCAGAGTACCCAGCCTTCTTAGAGTCCCTTGGGGGGGGGGGGGGGTGCTGGAAGGTGCCCCACCTGGAGACTCTGTTGTCGTACTGGGAGACTTCAATGCTCACGTGGGTAACGACAGCGAGACCTGGAGGGGCGTGATTGGGAGGAACGGCCTCCCTGATCTGAACCCGAGTGGTGTTTTGTTATTGGACTTCTGTGCAAATCACAGTTTGGCCATAACGAACACCTTGTTTGAACATAAGACTGTCCATAAGTGCACGTGGCACCAGGATGCTCTAGGCCGCAGGTCGATGATCGATTTTGTAATTGTATCACCAGACCTGCGACCATATGTTCTGGACACTCGGGAAAAGAGAGGGGCTGAGCTGTCAACTGATGTCGGGGATGAGTTCCTGCCCCAAGTGGAGGAGTTTAAGTATCTCGGGGTCTTGTTCGCACCAGAGTGATGGGAGAAGGGAGCCGGCCAAGAGATCGACAGACGGATTGGTGCTGCGGCTGCAGTGATGCGGACGCTGCACCGGTCCGAGGAGGGAGCAGAGTCGTGGTGAAATTTCTGAGGGAGCTGAGTGTAAAAGCGGAAGCTCTCAATTTACAGGGGCAGGTCGATCTACGTCCAGACCCTCACCTATGGCCACGAGCTGTGGGTAGTGACCGAAAGAACGAGATTGCAGATACAAGCGGCAGAAATGAGCTTCCTCCGAAGGGTGGCTGGCCTCTCCCTTAGAGATAGGATGGCTTCATCGGGTGGCCTCCAAGTTCGGCCATCCGGGAGAGGCTCAGAGTAGAGCCGCTGCTCCTCCGCATCGAAAGGAGCCAGTTGAGGTGGTTCGGGCATCTGACAAGGATGCCCCCTGGGGTGGCGCCTCCTGGGTGAGGTGTTCGGGCATGTCCCACCGGGAGGAGGCCCCGGGGCAGACCCAGGATGCGCTGGAGAGATTATCTCTCGGCTGGCCTGGGAACGCCTTAGTGTTCCCCCGGATGAGCTGGAGGAGGTGGCTGGGGAGAGTGAGGTCTGGGCTTCTCTGCTTAGGCTGCTGCCCCCACGACCCGATCTCGGATAAAGCGGATGAGGATGGATGGATGGATGGAAACTTGAATATATAGAATGATCTTCTGAATATATAGAACGAAACTTGAATATATTGAATGATCTGAATATATAGAACGAAACTTGAATATATTGAATGATCTTCTGAATATATAGAACGAAACTTGAATATATAGAATGATCTTCTGAATATATAGAAAGAAACTTGAATATATTGAATGATCTTCTGAATATATAGAACGAAACTTGAATATATTGAATGATCTGAATATATAGAACGAAACTTGAATATATTGAATGATCTTCTAAATATATTGAATGAAACTTGAATATATAGAATGATCTTCTGAATATATAGAACGAAACTTGAATATATTGAATGATCTGAATATATAGAACGAAACTTGAATATATTGAATGATCTTCTGAATATATAGAACGAAACTTGAATATATAGAATGATCTTCTGAATATATAGAAAGAAACTTGAATATATTGAATGATCTTCTGAATATATAGAAAGAAACTTGAATATATTGAATGATCTTCTGAATATATAGAACGAAACTTGAATATATAGAATGATCTTCTGAATATATAGAAAGAAACTTGAATATATAGAATGATCTTCTGAATATGCATGTCAGATGCTTCGGTTATTAGTAAATTTGGTTGTATTCATTAGAAAATGGGTTTTTTTTGGTGCCAGACATTAAAAATTGTGAAATATGACAATATTGAAAAAGTTCCAAGGCTATTATTTAGGTAAAGGTTGATAAGACTGGTTTTATCTTCATATTCCTTTGTGCCATTTAAATCATAAAAGTAGTCAAATAAAGTGTTTAAAATATACTTTTCTTT
>JAQSNX010009497.1:0-16218 GCA_029532605.1 Oreochromis grahami | reverse complement strand
TGTTCAAAAGTTGAATAAAGAAACAAAGACATGTTTGCCTATTTTTAATTAAAAGCACTTTGTAGAACATCAAATCAGTTACCATGTAGAATCAATGTCATGTATAGTTTACAAATGACAAAATGTTTACATAAAATCATGACAGCATTTAAATAATATCACCCACTACTACCATTCTGTAATTTACTGTATCTTTTGAAAACTTATCACTACATAAACAGCACAAGACTTAAGAGTATTTAACAAGAGCATTTTTCCCTGGTTTTACTACCACACTGGGGCACATGTTCACCAAAACGCAGCAAACCTTCACCATCTTATCCAGGAGGGTCACCTTTTTGCCTACCCATGGAAGAAGTAATCTGATTGGTATGGTGGTATGTAGCATGTAGTTTGAAGCAGGGATTTCGTAGTGCCCCATGTGTAGTGTTGGAACCCAGTCAGGATTTGTTTCTTTCATTTCATAGGCTGGTTTGCTGCAATAATGCCAAATAATTAGCAACTCTATAAATAGAAGGTAGTTCTGCATGTTTGTTCTAAGTTTGTGCTATGATCTTAGAGCGCATTGAAAATAAAACTAACAGGCTATAAAGAATAATATGAACTTATTTAGAACTTACCTGAATGAAAATACTGGAGCACACCAACAGATATCTGTGGATGGTAGAGAACTGAATATCAGCTTGTCTCGCAGCTGCTATCCAGGCTAGACGCCTTCTTTTGGTAACATCCAACACATAAGCTCCCTCATGATGCTTCCAGGTGAGGAAACAATGAAAAGAGAGCCTGTTTTCAAGCTTATTCCTTTGCCGGTAGTGCAATGTAACATTACAACCGACCACACAGCAAGCATTTGTTTGGCCTGCTAATATGGCGCCTCGACCAAAAATCCTGGCTACGCCCCATCCCGTAAGATCACGCTCCAGAGTCCTATTAACGTACGGATCTAGAAAGAAGACGCTGCAGTTTTAACTCTGAGGGAGATGGAGAATGAGCCTATTTCCAAAAAAAGTGGAGTGTGTTCATTTAAGTACTATACTGTATATATTGTCAAAAACTAAAGTGTACATAGCAGTTGTTGTATCTTGTTTACTGTATCACTGACAGATCATTTCAAAGTCAATGAACGCTACATTATAGTGAAATATTGTGTAATGTGAAATACTGTAAGCAAATGAATAAACAACCTAATTCTTGCTAGACCTTTGACTCTGTTTTGTTTGAATCCAACTGTTTTTTGCAGATGTGCATAAAACATGTTACTTTTAGTATTATTATCATTATAATCATTATTGCACCAAATACATTTTAAATAAAGGATACTTTGATATACATTCTACTGTAAGGTTGGAAATGTATTTTCTTCACCCTAAAATATGTTTTGAAATGTATTTTGGTTTAAAAGAAATATATTTTCAATTTCAAAAATATATTTTTGTGGAGCACCACAAATACAAAATATATTTACCATATATTTGAAATATATTTTGGCCAGGAAAAATGTATTTTTTTACCGTATGGGAAACTGTACATACTTGAACAATTTTGCATTTCTACTTTGATAGCACATTACAGTGCTTCGTTCTAGCTCTATTTTGATTAAGTGCACAAACAATGTGGGAGATAAAGCCACCATTCTATTGAAACTTTAGCTGTTCAGGAGTAACTAAACAGAAATACATGAGAGGTAGCTGATGATCTGAGTAGTACCTACAAAATGGCAATGCACCTATTCTCAGAGTACCCCTTCACCCAAGAACATTGGTTTTGCTTGTATAGTTGTATTTGTGCTCTTGAAAACTATTTGATGAAAATGCCAATGCGGTTGGCTAATGAAGTAGGGCAGAATGAATATTGATTGATATTGATTACCTGTGCAGACTGCTGCTGCTGTGCTCTAGGATTTTTATGGATGGCTCTCTCTCACACACACACCCACACACTGTGTGTTGTGTATGAACCGATCATACTGCAGAGGCCAGTGGTGATGGAGAGGGGGAGAGTATAGAGAAGGACATGAAGGAAACAGTGGTATGGCAGGAAACTGAGGAGGAGGAAAAACATGAAGAATGGAGACTTGTACAGGAATGGGCGTTCTTCCATGGATGCATAAGTCTGCTCTACCCTTTTCTTCTCTGGTCTGACTCATCTTCCACACTGGTGCAGTCTGCCTGTGTGCATTTTCCAGCACACACACACGTGCGTGCAGGCGCTGACACGTTAACAGAGGGAGCTCCGCCTCCTCTGCAGTGTAGCGACAGCTAGAGAGGGGCAGCAATGGAGGAGCCAGCAGTAGAGCAGGGAAAAATAGAGGGATCGTGGGAAGGAGGGCATGATGAAAGAAAAGCAGACTGGAAAAACGAATGCTCTCTCTCATCCCTCCTTAAACATTCCTGTCTTCTTTGCTGGTCATCTCCCAGGGACACCGACATCACGGAGACTGATGAGAGAATCCTTGCCAAGACGGCCGAGATCAGAGTAAGAAGACCTCAGCACCTAGCACTGGTGTGTGTGTGTGTTTGAATCTGTGTGTGTCTGTGTTTTTTGTCGAAATCATATTTTCTGTTATTTGTGAGATAATTTGGACAGTACCTATATCATTTTTATGTATGTGTGTGGCTGTAAGGTTTCCAGTTTGGGACCCTTCCATCACTGCATTTCCCATGATGCTATCATGATGTTGTAGGACTCACAAAGATGAAGCTGTAAACACACACGTGTTCAGCGGAAGTCTGGATTGCCAGACTGTCCTGGTCCTTGAAATGTTCACATTTTTATGGGCTCAAATTGTGGTCATAAATATTTTGTACTTGTAAATCAGGATTTGTATGTGTAAAAAAGATTTGTGTGTGGACTTAGCCAAAAAATACCTCTGAAACTCTGCACTCATTTTTGAAGTTACAAGTACGAATTTTGACCCTCTTTTTCTTGCTTTCATCTGTTTGGCCAATGTCATGTCAATCACAAATTTAACTATCCAATCAGAGAACAGATGGGTTTGGCTATTGGAGGGGTGCTTTATGGAGCTTCAGGTCCTTGAAGGGAATAAATGCCCTTTTACATGCCAGCCCAGCGCAGTGTTGCCAACTTAGCGACTTTGTCGCTATATTTAGCGAGTTTTCAAACCCCCTTAGCGACTTTTTTTCTAAAAAGCGACTAGCGACAAATCTGGCGACTTTTTCTGGTATTATTGGAGACTTATTTATGACGACTTTTTGACGTGAAAGCACGTATCGCTTTTACTCTCAACAAGCAGCGGGTGCTGCCGTGGGCACCTCGCCCGTTCCAAAGCGCTCACAGGTGGAGGATAGTCCTCCCCCACAGGGTTTTAATAGTTTTGCAATTTTCATTAGTTTTTATTTTTATTTCGTTTTGACTTCAGATTTTCAATTTTATATTAGTTTTAATTAGTTTTTAATAATTGTTTGCTAGTTTAGTTTAGTTTTTATTTTTTGGAAAATCCTTAGTTTCAGTTTAGTTTTGATTAGTTTCAGTTATAGTTTTAGTTGTGTTTGCAATTAAGTGTAACAAAATCCCAGTTTCATCATATCAGTCATTCTCTTCTGCTTATCCTTGGGTATGTTGCTATTCCAGCTACCATACTCTGCACCCTGGACAGGTCGCCTGTCTGTCGCAGGGCTAACACGCAGAGACAGACAACTCACATTCCCACCTATGGGTTCTTTAAATAAATAAATAAATAAAGGCAGATGAACAACCATTGATACCAGGCAACTATAAAATGTATATCTTGGCCCCAATGAGACTATTAACTCTTGCAGCACCGGGTGTTAAGGCAATTGACTCACACAGTTATGTAGATATCCCAGTCCTGTTGTCTCGGGATGCATCACGCTGCCTTGCCTGGTGTTAGTTTCTGTTTCTGGGGATGAGGGTTGGGCGTGCTCCCTTACCTTCTCCAGGTAAGCTAGGTTAGCCTTCTTGTACGAGCTTTTCAAGTGCACTTTAAGATTTGTGAGATTTTTTTCCTTTTAGAAATGTCCCTCATAATTTGTCTCTTTCCACTACAAGACACTTGCTTTATCCAAAACACAGTCATATTCAAAGTAATCCCAAATTGGACTCGCTTTCTCCCAACTTTTCTTGACATGATTCTGCACGTGGACGGAGCAGCAACACAGACGACTCGACTAACCTACTGCCACCTGCTGGCATAATGAGACACAGCAAGAAAAAAACCTGGAAACTAAACTTCATTTTCACCCTTGACTATTGTATGACACGCACACATCAACGAAAACTAAACGCATTTTTGCAATAAATTCAGTTAATTTTAGTTAGTTTTGTGAACACTCATTACAGTTTTAGTTAGTTTTCCTTTTTCTGTTTTTGTTTTTATTTTTATTTCCGTTAATGAAAATGTTTTTTCACTTCCAGTTTTCGTTATTTCGTTAGTTTTCGTTAACGATAATAACCTTGCTCCCCCAGCTGCTATCAGGGCAGGAGATGTTCACACCTACAGTATGCGTCCAAACTGCAAATGAATCACACATGAGCGAAGCCGCTGCTCCCGCACTAACTGTAACGCAGTCAGTTCTTCTTTTACTCTTATGCTGTTTTGTGCATCACAAGGTTTAAAACTACTTATAAACACACACACACAAAGTAACTCCACCAGAGTTCCTATTTTGATGATTTTGTGTTAAACTAATCCTAAAGTAATAATGATATTTCTAACCACTGATATACCACAACTTTATCCTTTCAACAGCTACTGAAAGTTAGGGGACCTAGCTTCTATTGGATATTTATATAGAGATCCCCCAGCTTCAAACTGTATTACCCTTCAAGGACCTGCAGTTCAAAAAAGTGCCCCTCCGACCAAGAGCACCTGGCTGCAGCCACTATGGAGCTCCACAGTAACCGGATACACGTGACCTCCACACTAACCGGAAACACGTGACCTCCACAGTAGCCGGAAACACGTAACCTCCACAGTAGCCGAAAACACGTAACTTCAGTTAAATCGACTTTAACAGCGAAAACTAAATTGTGTTCTTGTTACTATTGATGCTGCTGAGAAATAAAAATGGTTTTAAGTGGGGGTTTTTTAACACTCTGGGTTTGTTCAAAAAAATTCAACATCCCCTAAATTGTTCATGGCCAAAAGTGTACAGTGGTCCCTCGCTATAACGCGGCGCACCTTCCGCGACACTCGCTGTTTCGCTGATTTTTTTTTTTTTTTTTTTTTTTTTTTACAGCACATCATGTTGTGCGTTCTGATTGCTGTAGACCATTGTCAATCAGTCTGGTCCAGTGTCTCCTGTACAGGAGTGGTCCCTAATAGGTCCACGGACCGAGTCCTTTGGTACCGTTCCGCGAGAGTTGAGGCTCCGGTGTGAAATGTATGGTTGTAGTTGTGTGTCTTATTTTGAAAGAACTATTTACGCGTTACCATAGCGACCAGAGAGCATTAAGAAGCAGAGAGGAGGATGTCACTGTGTTGTTGGCGCACAGCTCAAGTCACCTTTATTATTATATTTACAAAATACCACAGTTTCTTTTTTATTCTTTTGCTGTATTTATCCGCGACACCTTAAAGGTCGTTCCCTGAAAATATTGTCTCACATTAAAGTGGTCCATGGTGCAGAAAAGGTTGGGGACTGCTGCTGTACAGTACAGAATGCGTTTAGCTTGTCGAATTTACATAAATCTTCGATCGCTAGCAGTGTAACTCTGAAGTGCTGTACTGTATGTTTGTAAGTTTTCTCCCAAACAAACACAACAATGCCGACGAAACGTTTTGCACCCTCAAATGCACCTTTTGGTTTCATTCCATAATACTGGACTATGTTTTTACGAAGGTTTGAACTCTAAGAGTGTTTGAACAAAAGAGAAAAGTGTGACAATGTTCATGCCTGTCTGAGAAAAGTGTATAAAGCATGTAGTGAGGGGGGTTTTACAGTCTTAACATCTATAATAATAGTAAAAAATTAAGTTGGCTACTTCATGAATTTCACCTACCGCAGGTTATTTTTAGAACCTAACTCCTGCGATAAACGAGGGACCGCTGTATTATTAATAGTAGAGTCTGGGACATCTAATTGATTAACATCAACATTGATTATGCACTGTTATTTTTGTTCAAGGAGAGCAAAAAATATAAAACTCTCTCAGCTTGTTTGTTGCCAAAAATGGCCACTTTTTGTGTATGTTCACAAAATGCTATAAAATGTATATTTCTTAAAACATTTATCTACTTTTACCGACGTGACTCTTTAAAATAGCACCAGTCCTTTTATGTCCTTTTCATCAAAAAATCAAAATTGTATCTAAATTTTTTACTCTTTATAGCCAGTTAGGTTATATATTACCATTAACTTTTCAGATAAAACGGTGATAAAGTCCTAATGTTTTCATGAAACTTCCTTTTTTTCCCCATCTGAGCATCGGGGAAAAGGCTGTCTTGCAATTGGTGAGGTCACTAGTGTGTGCCCCATTTCTTCCAGGATCACTCTCTTTATAGGTTTTAGTGGACTCCTAGTACTGTGAAGTGGTTTCATGGTACAAAGGCTTGTATTCCAAGATCTGGGAGATTGTAGAAATGAGCAGTGATGCCCTTCCTACCATCTTTCCAGAAAAATAAGTGATCTGGAAGCTGTTAGGCTTACTTACAGCAACAGCACTTTCTGCACCTGCATAAACTCCCGGACACATTTACTAACAGTGTTTGTTGCTGTATGTGCTGCAGCTTTGAATTTTTTATTAATATATATTTTGTTAATATTTTGGCTATGGTGTCTTTTTATGAAATGTACAAGAGTAAAAGTGTTTTTAGCATGTGCTTCAAAGCTAAGTTTGACTGGGAAACTCAAATCTCAATAGCCAGTATCAACAAAGATTCACTGCAGTCTGTGTGATATTTGACGAGTCATTATTTATTTCAGTCTATCTTGCAAATACATATTTGCGTTGCAATGTCATGCACAAACACACACAAGTATTAGATCCTTAAGATCAAACCTATGTCATTCTTTTGGTCCACTGCAGTGTAGTAGTCAAAAAAAAAAAAAAAAAAAAGAGAGGTCAAGCCACAAATGGCCAGGATAGAGCCCAGAGGGGTAATGCGTAAAATGTATAAAAATATTATTGATTACAGGGTAATATATTAATGTTAATATCAACAAACAATGCTGTTGCATTTACACTTAATTTTTTTACTATAACATGGAAACAAGTGAATATTTAATAATAAGTTTAACTGGAATTCTGTACACTGAAAAACAAACAACAACACATAAAAAACCCAAACAAACAGCCAGAGCCTTCATCTGTCCATTAAATGTCAAACATCGCATTGACCCGTAGTCCCTGCTCATCAGCACAAGCTTTTACAAAGAGCTCCATGTCCTCTGCAAACTGAAAAACAAAGAGGAAGAAGTCCCTCTACACGAAAACACTGCAGATGACAAGCCAGGCAAACATCTATTTGAATGCCTCCTCATCATGTGAGCCTTGAAGTTTTTTTTTAAGAAGACTAAGACCACAGTGAGGGCGTTTCATTTTCAAGGACTTTCCACAAGCCACAGTTTCATTTAGCACAGAGGGTAGAACACTTGAATGTTCTACTGAAGATTCAGAAAATGGTTTAGATACTGGAGACAAGACATCGAGAGGGAGATGGGGCTCCTCGGAGAGTTCAGTGGGGAGCAGTCCTGAATGCTGACATGAGAAAAATTGCCTTGCCATATCCCAACGCTGTATGACTGTCATGTTACAGACAGGGCAGTGAAAGTGCACCGTTATATCATTTTGTCTGTAAGAGAGAGAAAAAAAGAAAACAAACAACAACATGTAATTTAAATGTAGTTGTATAGAATGCAATCAGTTTATCTAACAATCGGATTGTACATATTAACAAAAATATCCAAGCCATCCTCAATAATGAAAGCAAAATGGTGTGGATCGCAAGAGCTGTCAGGAAATGTGGTGAACAGGAAAAAAAAATTAATGAAAACACATTTTTTTTCTCTCGCTGATGAATGCACTGAACTGTACAATGTGAAAAGCAACTTTTAAGTCAACAAAGAGACTGCAGAAGTGCTGAAAAGAAGAGCTTATTTATAACTTTAACTATGAAGTATATTTAATATCAACATACCTTTGAAAGGCAAAGCATTTTTAATGTGTCCATTTATATGCTCCTCAATCTTTGCCCTGACAGTAGGGCTGAAAGTGGGGCACAGAGGGCAGTGAAAGAGTCTTCTGCAACATGTTGTGCATTCCTGCAATTCTGGATTGGAGGCAGAATTCCAATTTGATATGAGCATCTAAAACAGAGAGAAAAACAGATAAACACCATATACACATTTAAGTTCAGGTTTTAGCAGAAATAGCACATTACAGTTAGCATGTGTTAAGGTTACAAAAATGTTGAGGGGGAATCCAAAAATAACCACAGATCCGGCCGGGTGCAATTAGACGGCATTTTAATGAACACATGTGTGAGTCCGAACGCTGTGCAGATTTCAGCATCGAACTACCTTACGATAGTCAGACAAAGGCTTTATAGGGTTGGGGGTGATACTGCTCCTGTAATAAAGACTAATATAATACCAATATATTTGAACATCTGAATGCATCTGCATGCAACATCACTATTAATAATGAAATGGTAATGATGATTATAAAAATAGCAGCCAATAATAGCAGCAAAACATTCCTATTCTTCACAATTCCCTCTCTTGTGGTGGCCCTCGAAGAGGGTCACCACACTGATCACCACACTTATATCATCGTTCTGACCCTCTCTAGGAATGCCAGCTCCCCCAAGAACACTCCATGGGTAAAGTTAGGTTCTTCCTTGGTCCCTCTCTCGTGGAAATCTGGCCTCCTGCAAAGGATAGAAAACACCTTCTCCTCCTACGGCTCTAACTTACTCTATTCCTCAAGTGCTCTCTTTATTCAAACCTGATTCAACCTGATATTACTCAAAACATGAACCTAATTTCGTCTTCGTATTCGTAACACTACTCAGCCTTTGTAAAACTCTTAAAGCACTGCTTGCACGTCTCTGCATGTGCTTCCTGTTGGTTCCTTATCTGATCACCAACATCCTGTGCACAAAACTGCCGCTGCTGCAAGTGCCTACCTCTCATCTAAAGTCACCTATCACAAGAAAATGTATCAAGAAAATCATTATAACTGCTTATTCTACTAAAGGATCAAAGAAAAAACAACCACTTTAATCACTAAGTGTAAGCACATAATTAATTACTCCTCCATAAATTTCATCATAGCTAAAAGCTGAACTCTAACTGTATTTTAGAACTCACATTTCCTGTGTTATAACCTGTTCTAATATATCACTTTATCTCATTTTGCTGCTCTTAATGTAATGATACACTCTAATTTATACTTTATCAGACTTAACCTAAATATATATAAACTTCCTCCCTTTGCTTCTGTTTTAAACAAAAACTTGGTCACTTCAACAAGCATTTGTTATTCTGTAACTGCATTTTATATAATAAGACTCATTTAGAGCTGCATGTGTTATCTCAATATTTTACATGTCACACAGTTTAGTTACAAGCGAAACTCCTATCCCATTCCTCCTTTCTGTCACTTGTTATTGGGCCAACTCAAATTCAGTTAAAAGCTAAAGGAATTTCAGGCCTTTGGCCTCAAATCAATACTGTCATATGTGTTGATGAGCTCTATATGTCTGTAAGCGTGCGCAATCCTTCAATAACTCAGGTCATTCTCACAGTAGATTGGCTAATCATTAACGCTAACCAAAAGTTTTTGACCCTCAAGAGACGACTCTCTGAGCCACAACTCCGTTAAAGGCACAGAATGCAATGTGTAAATCTATTTAATATCTGTTTCTAAAGCCTACATTATAACAACTTATCCTAAAAATCAAAAAGAAATCACACATTTTCTACTCATAAAATCTTCACTATTTTCCCCAAAGCATATCCTTTATTCCCACAGTTTCCCTTTAAGTTCAGTTCATTTTAATCCTCTCTTTAAAGAATTTTACCATCTCTAAATTATCAAAAAACCCCAATCGTCATAAAATCATACTAAAACCCATTTCAAATTAAACAAATTAAACCTTAAATCCCTCTCTTTTTTGACACATCTCATGTGGCAAAAACTCAAAATGCTTCACCCAAGCTTAACAAATTAAAAGGGAAAAAAGGTTAGTCATATCATATCATTTCTCAGAACACTTCAGCAATCCTCCTCTCAGGTATTTCGCTCCAGCCCTGAAAACCTGTGTTTAAGGAACAAAATCAATTTAATCATTATGTCAAATCTTCTCAAACTCCTGCTCCCTTCAAGGTCTGGATCCTTGGAATTTCCTGGAAACAAAACCTGTACTTTACATTTCATACTCAACTCCCCCATTATGATCCAGTCTGTGTCATAACTTAAAATAAACTTAAAACAGAACAGTCATTAATCATGTGTTACCTCAGTTAATGGTCACTTGAATTACATCAAACAATGTTTCCCTTTTAGCATTTAGCATTTTATAATGTAATAACATGGTCTAACCCAAATCAGTAAAACAGACATTTACTCAAAGCAAACATCAACATCCCCAGAATTAAGTCTTCCACTCCTCCTTTTATTTATTTCCCCCCCTTAGTCCAATCACTCACATTCACTCACATGCATTCACACATGATATTTTTGCTGATACTGCAGCCTTCTGCGCAAATAATGAAATGCTCCACATCAGCAAAATGAGCTCAATCATTTGTTTTATTTCGTTTTCCTTTTTTAGGAAAATAGTTCTCTATACTTTTGACCAGATTGAATCGCTACAGAGACTCACAACCAATCAAGTCTCCACCGGTAGACTCCTCCGCCGCCAATTATAATCGGTAAAGCCCACCTGATTTTCGTACTTGGTAATTTTGTCAGCGCTGTTAGTTCACTTTCTTCCAGGCCTGCTTAGAACAAAAATGAAAAAAGAGAGCTGATTATTAGCTCGTCAAAGTACAAAACAAAATCACCTGACAGGTTTTTTCTGAGTGCACTACTACAAAAATTTCGGGCCCCTCTCAGACATATCCATGTCTAATCAAACTCCCTCTCTCGAAACAGAAACAACAGCCTCAAAAATCTGAAACAATCTCAAAGTTCACCCTTTCACTGCAACGTGGACCTCATCACAAGCTGCACCGTTTTACACACAACAATGTCTCAGGCTCAGACTCAGCCTCAGATATAAACATATCATCACTAAATTATAAATTTCCTGTCCCAATCTGCACCTCTAAACAGACCTGACCACCGTAATCAAATATCCTGTTACTTTACCATTATATATTTCACCAAATGATCCTCCACCGTCACCGCTCTGTCTTGAACTGAAAGCCTCCGAGACACACACACAGGAAGTGTCTTTGTCACTCACTCACTCCAGCTAATTTGCATAGTGGCTCACAGCTCAACAGCCAACTTGACAAGAGAAATACATGTTTAAACCTTATCACATTATTGAATTATTTTCATTTTCTTTCTATACTAATCACTTGTTTTGATCACTCAGTATGAGAGCACTCCTAAGGCACTCTTATAAAAACTACTTTAATAACTTTTCTTTTGTTTTTTTTTCCCCATAGCTCACTCCCCTATCATCTAACTTCTCTGAGTCAACTTCAACCTCAAGCTTTAAGTCTATTTTATTAAACATTCACACCATTCTCTCACTCATACAAGTAGCAAGCTGATCTTCATTGCATATGCTTGTGTTCTTAGCCAGGTTTTTAATCAATCTCTATGCATCAGTTAGCCTCCCTTTGTAAGGTTAATGCATTTTCTGTTTGTGTGTGTTACTTTTGCATCTATGGCTTCACAGTCTCCCAGACACTTTCCCAATTCTCCAGTTAACCAGTCAGTTTTCTCTTTCCCCGAATTACTAGCCCAAACTTTAATTTCCCACCTTAAATTACCACCCTCCTGGTCCTCAGCCAGGTGTTAGGGCTTGCTTTTCAGGTTCCTGGACACATCATTCTTTGAACAATTCAACCAGAAACTTGCCTTAACATATCCATTGATGTTAACCTACAATTTCTTCCGACTGCTGCCGTGGAGAATTGGTCCGGGTCTGCTTTGCTCCTGAAAATAACAAAACTAAGACATTTTCATTATTATCACGAGTGCACTTCTGTCTCTCCTGTCACAAATACCAATTATGTCATGTTTATGTCATGAATATGAATATAAGCGTTTTCCTCATTGCATTTCATATTAATTGAGTGTAAGCTGCTTTCTTCGTTGCATCCTATATATTCATATTTAATTTATGCATCTTTTCACTGAGCTTTAGATTCAAACTATCTCACTTCTGATTTGTTTCAAAGATAATTTCACATGTAACAATTTGTGCATGTGTGTTTTCTATCCGTGTTTACCTCTTTGTTGTGATGTGGTGGACATCCCTAAACAATCATGAGTTCAGGCTTCAATTTCAATCCAATCATATCCTATATTCTCGCAGTCAAACTCGTCCGGCTTCACCTGAGACTGGACCTTATCCCTTTCTCACAGTATCCTGTTCGGGCTTCAAAGCTCCAGCAAACACAGTCTGTTTCTTCTCTGTTTTGATCTTTCCGTATTCTTCTTCGAAGTTAAGTTCCCTTCTGGCTTTTCAGTCTTCTCTTCCAAGATTACTTCAAGCATGGCAAATATGACACTCAATGCCCAATGCTTTTCCACAGTTCTTTATCCCACTGTTCGACTGCCCAGCCTGTGATTCACAGTACATGTTGCATACATGCTGCTGCTGGTGTCGTCAGTCGTCATCAGTGTTAATGGATCAGTGGCACTGTCGTTTGCCTACTGTATTCGAGTCCACGATGTTCTGTCGGTCTTCATCAGGAGAGTGACTTGTCCTTTGAACTTCTTCTCAGGGTCAAGGACAAAGTGACAGGTGAAGCTATAAATTTTAGCCAAAAAGTGGCCTGTTTTTCCCAATTGTTCCTCTATACTTTCTTGCCGGTTACTCAAAGTTCAATGTTGAGCGAAGTCCACCTGTATTGGCACACTAAAGCATAGAATTAATATCCTTTTCATTTCTTTTTCTTAAAACCTCGATTTGCTTCGTCTGCCTAGAGTTAACTCTTTCTCTCTTCTCTGGGTGCACACTTGTCACAGTGAGTACCTTTTATGGGCCTGCGTTTCCTGTTCTCTATTTCCTGTCGCACACCACAGGCACCCATTTCCTGTTTTCTGCAGACTCTGTCTCTCTTTGTATTTATAGTCTAAAAACCCTCTTTAATCCTACTAAATCTTGATCTAAAAACAATACACCCTCATTTCACTCACACACATTTAAATAGAGCTCTTTCAAACATCAGAACAATTAACACTTCTTCACACACATCACCATTCTTTAGGTCAGTTTTGTAGCATCAGTCACACAATAATCTCTTAACTGGGTGTACCAAGTGTATACACTTATGTGTTTTCAATCAGAAAAAATAAACTCAACCTCTCATAACATCACTCATGCGTTTCTTGAATTAAAAAAATAAATACGTTTGAAACTGACCACTAAATGCTAACCAGAGGTATCAAAAGTACACACACTCCTTACTAAAGTTTAGATACTTCGGAGGTGTGACCGTTGTTGTAACGCTAACGAAGTGCCAAAGTAATCAGTATAAGCAAACTAGATGATTCCTAAAATTATATAATTATTAACGGCAAAAAAAAAAAAAAAAAAAAAAATTATACATGAAAGACTCTGTCCCAACCTTTAGGATCCACTTGCAAGATTTCCACAGTCGATGATCCACGCAGGAACGTATTTCTCCCTACTGTGGAGGTCACGTGTTTCCGGTTACTGTGGAGCTCAACAGTGGCTGCAGCCAGACCCTTCTCCTCCGACAGCCAAACCCATCTATTCTCTGATTGGATAGTTAAATTTGTGATTGAGACGACATTGGCCAATCAGATAAAAGGAAGAAAAATAGGGTCAAAATTCGTACTTGTACCTTGAAACTTGAGTGCAGAGTTTCAGAGGTATTTTTTGGCTAAGTCCACACACAAATCTTTTTTACACACACACAAATTCTTTTTACACATACAAATTCTTTTTACACATACAAATCCTGATTTACAATTACAAAACTGATTTACAAGCACAAAATATTTATGACCACAATTTGAGCCCATACATTTTAGTGACTTCTCTATGAACTTTAAAAAAGGGGAAGTGTGTTCACACCCAGGTAACATTTCTGATACCAGACCAAAAACCAACCAAGCAAAGGCAAAATCTCTGTACAGTAATTGGAGCTAAATAAGACCTTTTGTCTTTTTTTTGTCCCTAAAAACCAAAACTCTCAATTATTTTGTTGGATTTTCAGTTTGTTGGATCTCTCTCTAAACACACAAAATTAAACCCACCAATGGACAACTTGGGCTGATGTATTTTCGGAATTGTGTTTTTTCACCTGCACTTTGTGTGTGTAAATGTTTCATCATCCCAGCGTTTATATCGTTCTGCAGATTTTAACTGTGTCTTTGTGTATGATGTAGGAGCTGGAGAGCGCAGTGGCAGTGGAAAACTTGGAACTTCAGGAGCAGAGGTCAGACCGCAAAGAGCTGGAGGAGACCCTAGTTAAATTAGAGAAACACAAAGAGAAACTGATACAGCAAATAAAGGCAACCAGACAGCTCTGCTATGAAGAAAGTCAGCAGGTAATGATGCACAGTACTGCTGCTCTGGCAGCGTGTGCTCTGTATTTTTTCAGCATTCACGTGATGCACAGCTGTGTGAGTGGGTATCTCGTCTCCTCGACTGACACGCCGCCTTGAAAACTACGGTCAGTTTGAGGCACAAGTTGATGTTAACTGTGGAGTTTTTAGAGGTGGGTGAAACTGTTGAGCGCACAGTGGAAGTGTTTAGAACCTGCCCAGAGAAGATGTGTCATGGTCCGCGGCCCGGCGTCCGAGGAGCTGATGCGATGCTCACGCCCACGGGCGTGGCTGTTAACTCTACACCTGCATCTCATCCCAGGCGATTATCAGGTGGACTACTTAATCCAGCCCAGCCTGCTGCTCCACGCCAGTCCGTAATCGTCTCACAGCGATAACTGCTCGGCGTGTTTTTGAGCCACCTGCCTGTCCACCTGCCCGCCTGGAGTTTTTTGATCACCCCCAGTAATTCTTCTCCTTTTTCTGTTGCAGCCTCCCTCAGTCCCGTTTTCGGCGTTCCTGCGCGACTCTTCTCCCGGTGCCTTGATTTCTCTAGTTTCACGTGTGTTTCCTTAACCTTTTGGGGACACCTTTAGTTAGAATAAAGTTTATTTTCTCGTACTCCTGCGTGTGTGTTGGCTCTGCTTCTGGGTTCAGCTTGTGCACTGAACTTCGGTTCATGACAGTACGGACTGGCCAGTATGGACCCAGCAGAGCCACTACGCTCCGCTATTAACAAACAGGGCGCTATTCTCGGTCGCCACGATCAGCAGCTCCAGTCACTCCAAAACCGTTACCAGGAGCTCAGTGACACTCAGGATCAGCTGCGGGTCAACCAGCCCGACCCCGTGCACCACAGCGTTTCACCTCCTCCGCTGGAACCCTTCCACGGTGAATTAGACCTGTGTGGGGGTTCCTTTTCCAATGCTCCTTATTTTTCAGCCGCACGCCGCACGCCTTCCCACGGATGCTGCTAAGATTTCTCACTTTGTTGGGTTGTTACGGGGACGGGCTTTAGCATGGGCTGAGGCTTATTTAACCTCTCACCCCATTCGTGGTTGTGATTTCGACGATTTTCTGGAGGAGTTCAAGGCGACGTTCTCTCCTCCTGTCTCGGAGGACGACGCCGCACAGAAAATACTCGCGCTCCGTCAGGGGTGGCGTAGTATTGCTGAGTATATAGTCGAATTCCGTACCAGGGCGGTTGCTGTGGGTTGGCCCGATTCGGCCCTCGTGGGGTCTTTTTACGGTCGCTGAACGATCAGATGAAAGACCAGCTGGCGTTCCACGAGGAGACGAAATCCTTTGAAGAATTGGCTTCCCTCGCCCGCAGGATCGATAGACGCCTGCGGGGAGAGGGATGCCGAGCGGCGGCTTAAGCCCTTGAGTCCCGTATTGCTCCCCGGGATTCGGGCCTCTTCGTCCCTCCCGTGGCTGCGTGCGCCGCGTCCTCCGTCGCCTCCTCCGCCCCAACCCATGCAAATCGGACGCCTCGGCTTTCTCCGGAGGAGAGGGAACGCCGTTGGGCTG
>JAQSNX010009494.1:0-26038 GCA_029532605.1 Oreochromis grahami | reverse complement strand
AAGAGTTGAAGCTGTTACAGCTGCTAAGGGTCGGCTGACATTGTGGAGGTATGTAATAACGACAGGAGAGGTCTCAGTGTCTCACTCCAACTTTATTAACTGACCCTCTAAAAGAACTTCACATACAGTAAGCGCCAAAATCTCCACCCCAGCACTTCCCTTCAACTTGGGTGTGAGTGGAGCCACCTGGTGGTCCGCCACAACATCATATTAAATCCTGGGAATTTAAGAATGGGATGTCATTCAAGTTGAACACTCCCCTTTAACAGGAAGAAACCACCAGGGTGACTAATAATAACTATTTATTTGGAGAAGTGTAAGATAAGATAACATAACCTTTATTAGTCCCACATGTGGGTAATTTGTTTTGTCACAGCAGAAAGTGGACAGTGCTAAAGTTATATAGCAAAAATTAGAATACAATACGAATAATATACTGTATACAACTGTACAGAATGGAATAAAATAAAATACTATATACTGTAGAATAAAATAGAATTGTTAGATCCAATCTATAGAGATATATTTTTGATACTTTCAATTATGTTAAATGTTTGATTTTGTATAATGTGTTGTTAGAGAATACATGCTGCGAGTTTAATTTGTGTCAGGTAAGAAAACATTACAGCGCATGTGTGGTAGCAGGTTAGAATGCGCCAGAACGGCAATGGAAATGTTCGCTGTAGCAGCTAGAGATGGACCGATCCGATATTACGTATCGATATCGGTCCGATACTGACCTAAATTACTGGATCGGATATCGGTGAGGAATAAAAAATGTAATCCGATCCATTAAATATCAAAAAACACCTCACAAAACTTGTGACACGGCATAACTCGGCTCATAACCGTAGCACGTCGGAGCAGTGTGATCACGTGATTGAGCGGCTGTGTGTATTTGTAGCCTCACTACCAAACCAGCATTTCATCTCTGAGGAAGTTATCCCAGAGAGAAGTAAAGCAAGTGTGTAAGTTCATCTCTGAACGTTTGTAAAGCGTTCCTACGTTAAGCTTAACAACCAATATATGGAGCAAGTGCCTCTCTCTCTCGCTCCCTCTCCTGCCACTACTTCATGAAACTGATCAATGATCAGCTGATCGGCTTTTCTGTCGCGAGTCCGTCTCTCTTGTTTGTTTTTGGCCCACTTTGCACCAGAAAGAGGAAACCAGCGGCTGAACAACAGCAGCACGTTTAAGCTTGATAAGCTGTTGTTAGAATTTATTTAATATTACTTTCTACACCAGGATCCTTTTCTACGTAGCTGACGGCTGGTAACTGTGCAGGGGCGGATCTAGCAAAGTTTAGCCAGGGGGGCCAGGTAGGGCATGAACAGGGAAAAGGGGGCACAAAGACATACTTTTCTTTCTTATTCTCATTTAAAATGTCTCGCTTTTAATAAATAATTATCTGAATCTTACACCCAAAGTTTTAATCTGATGTAAAATGTATAGAAGTCCATCACTGTATATAGTAACTATTAAGTCTAATATACCCTGGTAAGCTATAGTACTTTTTCCTTTGGGAAGGTACCATCTGTGCAGTCTGCAGTTCAGTTGAAGAAAGATGTTGAATCTATTTAATTATTCTTGAAAAATAATTTATTTCTGAGCATTTTTTTCACCCTGCATCAAATTAAAGTTGATTACATCAATTAAGCATCATGAGGTGGAGGGTGGGGGGTGGTTCCCTATTTTTTTTTTTTTTTTTGCTGGGAGTTTGCAACCCTATTAGTTAGGTTGCTTAATATTTCTTCTAAGTACTCTTTAAAATACCAGAATAGGGAGGATTAAGTTTATTAGATTGATCAGTGTTGCTGAACTATGAAATATTTTGGGTGCAGTGTATTTTTTACATACAGGTATAACAGAATAGCTTTAGTGTTGTTGTTTATTTAAACTTGAGTATGAACTTATACAAAATGCAGCAATATATTAAAAAACAGTTTTATTGATTAAAAAACACACTATATCGGATTCATATCGGTATCGGCAGATATCCAAATTTATGATATCGGTATCGGACATAAAAAAGTGGTATCGTGCCATCTCTAGTAGCAGCAAATGGTTTTTTGACCGTGACATCATTTGTTTGTATGTACGAGTCAGAAATAAATCTGAACAGCTCGCATTAAGAAGTGGAAGAATTATTTTTTCAAAGCTGGGGACAGAAATTCGCCACTACAAGAATAACATATACAATAGGATAAAAATAGAATACAAATTCTATATATAACTGAGTAAAAATACAACTTTGTCAGAAAAGAGTATTGCGCATGTGTGGGTTTGTGTGTGTTTGATCAGCTGCAAAAGTCTTTGTTGTGGAGTCTGACAGCAGTGGGGAGGAAAGACCTGCGAAATCTCTCCGTCCCACACCGTGGGTGCCGCAGTCTCCCACTGAAGGAGCTGCTCAGTGCTGTCAGAGTTTCCTGCTTGTGGTGGGAGACGTTGTCCAACAGGGATGACAGCTTAGCCGCCATTCTCCTGTCACTCACCACCTCCACTGGGTCCAGAGGGCATCCTAGAACAGAGCTGGCCCTTCTGATCAGCCTGTTCAGTCTCTTCCTGTCTCCAGGAGAGATGTTGCCGCCCCAGCAGACCACACCGTAAAAGATGGCTGAGGCCACCACAGAGTCATAGAAGGTCTTCAGGAGTGGGCCCTCCACTCCAAACGACCTGAGTCTCCGCAGCAGGTACAGCCTGCTCTGCCCTTTCCTGTAGAGGGCGTCTGAGTTATGAGTCCAGTCCAGTTTGTTGTTCAGATGAACACCAAGGTACCTGTAGCTGTCCACAGCCTCAATGTCCATACCTTGGATGTTCAGTGGTTGCAGTGGAGGATGTTTGTGCCTGCGGAAGTCTACCACCAGCTCCTTGGTTTTATTAGTGTTGATCTGGAGGTATTTCTGCTGGCAGCAGTCCACAAAGTCTTGGGTCAGAGGCCGACTATTGCCGACTATTGCAGAGTCATCAGCGAACTTCTGCAGGAAGCACTGGGTGGAGTCGTGGGAGAAGTCTGCAGTGTAGATGGTGAAGAGGAACGGAGCCAGAACCGTTCCCTGTGGGGCCCCCGTACTGCAGACGACCCTGTCCGACACACAGCCCTGAGTCCTCACATACTGTGGTCGGTCGGTGAGGTAGTCCATAATCCAAGTAGTGCGGTGATTGTCCACTCCAGAGTTCTCCAGCTTGTCCTTCAGGACTGTGGGAAGAATAGTGTTAAAGGCACTGGAGAAATCGAAGAACATGATTCTCACAGTGCTCCCAGCAGTCTCCAGGTGAGCGAGGGAACGATGTAGGAGGTGAATGATGGCATCATCCGCTCCAATGCCAGGCTGGTAGGCAAACTGAAGTGGGTCCAATGATGAGCTCACTAGGCGCCGAAGCTGAGCCAGGACCAACCGCTCCAGGGTCTTCATCAGGTGGGATGTCAGAGCCACCGGCCTGTAGCTGTTGAGGTCCTTGGGGCGTGAAGTCTTTGGCACTGGTACAACACAGGAGGTTTTCCAGAGCTGTGGGACTCTCCCCAGCCTCAGGCTCCGGTTGAAGAGGTGCTCCATCAGCCCACACAGTTGGTCCGCGCAGGACCTGACGACCCTTGAGCTGATGCCATCTGGGCCCGCTGCCTTCTTGCCATTAATCCTCCTCAGTTCCCTCCTAACCTGGGTGGTTGAGAGAGACAAGCTGGAGCCTTGTGTTGAGTGTGTATTGGATGCTGTTGTTGGGGGTGGGGAGGTGTGAGCAGCAGTGGGGGTGGGTGAGTCTGCAGCCGATGTTGGAGACTGCCTCATGGCTGAATCAAATCTGTTGAAGAAATGATTCAGTTCATTTGCCCACCTCACATCCCTCCCAGGCAGACAGTTCTGATGTTTCTGGCCTGAGATGGTTCTGAGGCCTCTCCAGACTTTGCCAACGTTGTATTGCTGAAGCTGGTTCTCCATCTTCTGCCTGTAGCTGTCCTTCCCATTCCTTATCAGTCCCCTCAGCTCTCTCTGCACCCTTTTCAGCTCCTCCTTGTCTTTGGATTTGAAGAACCTCCCACCTATAAACTCATAGTTAGTGAAAACAGGTCAGTGCAGCATAACTAAGGGAGGATTCAGGGTCACCTGGTCCAGCCCTAACTATATGCTTTGGCAAAAAGGAAAGTTTTAAGCCTAATCTTGAAAGTAGAGATAGTGTCTGTCTCCCGAATCCAAACTGGAAGCTGGTTCCACAGAAGAGGGGCCTGAAAACTGAAGGCTCTGCCTCCCATTCTACTTTTAAATACTCTAGGAACAACAAGTAGGCCTGCAGAGCGAGAGCGAAGTGCTCTAATAGGGTGATATGGTACTACAAGGTCATTAAGATAAGATGGGGCCTGATTATTTAAGACCTTGTATGTGAGGAGCAGGATTTTGAATTCAATTCTGGATTTAACAGGAAGCCAATGAAGGGAAGTAAAAACAGGAGAAATATGCTCTCTCTTTCTAGTCCCTGTCAGTACTCTTGCTGCAGCATTTTGGATCAGCTGAAGGCTTTTCAGTGAGTTTTTAGGACATCCTGATAATAGTGAATTACAGTAGTCAGAAGTGTTGATATTAATACCTAAGAATTTCAGGAAGAACACTTTACAAATAAATACAAATACAAATAAAGCTCTGTGGTCTCTGTAGTTCCTTACTGAAACATCTTCTAACATCTATAGTCTCCAAACTTGAACCTCTCTGCTCTGTGTTGTTTCCTCTTTCAGACCGGAAAAGCATCTATTGATGAACTGGTCTGAGTGATGTGATCAGAGTGCAGTATAGCAGATTCATGCAGCTATTTAAGCTATAATTTAAAAAAAAGATAAAATGATCTGAACAAAACTGTTTACGCCATGAAATTTGGAAAACAACAACGAATAAGCACCAAACCAATAAAGAATTTATATTTTTGGATGAAAAAAAATTTATTTATTTATTTTTTTTTGGCTTTGTGAAACTCCATCTTCTGTCTTTTCCCCTTCCAGTTAAGTCAAATGAGTAAAAGTCATAAATACATAAACCCTAAACCCTGGAATGTCTAAGTTATAATTTTCTGGTACTTTGAAAAACCAATGTGATTCTTAATAATTAGCATGGTTGCATCATAGTTAGCACTGCTGGCTCACAGGAAGAAGGTCTTGGGTACAATTCCACCATCAGGCCTAGAATCAGAATCATAATACTTTATTAATCCTGAAAGAAATTAGGGTTACAGCAGGCAGCACGCTAATGGCACAAAGGAACCTTCTGACCGAACTTTACACAAACATCACATTGGGGAGACATGTCAGACAGGTAGGCTGATTGGGAAAAAACAATGAAAATACATAACATGAGGTGAGAGGAGGAGAAAAAACTCCACTCAGACTGAGCTCCTAGTGGGAGAACAGTTTGAGAACAGTAAAAACACCCCAGCACAAAAAGCACATGACTGTCAATACACCATAGAAACACAAGACAAGCAACAGGGGTGGGTAAGGGTAAGAGAGAGCCGGTGTAGACAGCGCATCCGGTCCTGCAGCATGTCTGCGCTGGTCCAGTCGACCCCCCATCTGCCCCGGTAGGGCACAAGCATCGAAGGTGTTTGGAAAGGGAGGGGGGATGAGTGTGTATCAGTGTATGTGTGTGTGTGTCCAGAGTTCAGCTGACACAGTGTCCTTCGCCCTGCTAGGCTAAGTAAACAGTCTTCCAGCCAACCCAGGTGGCCTTGCAGGGAATAGGAAGAAATAGTCTATGCACAGTCTGTTATCAGGGTGTTTTTGTTCAGCTCCAGCCTTGAGACCACAGCTGGCACCGAAGTGGTAGCCACATGAAATGATGGTGGTTACCACTTTAGTGTGAACAACTAGATCTTTCTGTGTGGAGTTTGCATGTTCTCCCTGTGTTTGAGTGGGTTTTCCCGGGGTACTCTGGCTTCCTCCCACAGTCCAAAGACATGCAGTTAGTGGGGTTAAGTTAACTGGTCATTCTAAATTGCCTGTGAGTGTGAGTGGTTGTCTGTCTCTCTGTGTTAGCCCTGCGAGAGACAGGCAACCTGTACAGGGTGTACCCTGCCTCTCACCCTGTAGTAGCTGAGCAAGGCTCCAGCCGTCCTTTGACCCTGTATAACCTGGCTAGGTTTTCGTTTATTACAACAGTTTTTAACAGTTTTGGTCAGATCATATGGATTTTTTTTATTAAAGTGCTCAGAAATCCTCCTATTATGTAAGATTTTACACAACATTCATATTGTGAACAATTTACATTTTGCCTAATCTACTGCATTAGAAGAGGAAATGGATTCTGTTCTGTTCTTCACTCATCACCTACCTGACAGCTGACACCTCACACCTGTTTCTCACCTGCAGGTCAGACAGGAGGACAAGAGAAGGATGGATCTGTTGGAACGATAGTTGGTCTGAGTGTTTCTGCTGTAATTCTTGTTGCTGCTGTTGGTATTTTGATCTACACAAGACATTGCAAACAGGGCCAGAGACTATACCAGCTTCCTGTTTGTTAGTACCATGTTTGAAATATCTCATAGTTTTTTACAGCTGAACTCTGAGTCTCCTGCTGCAGTTGTTGTTTTTTGATCTACAGAAAACATAAACCATCTCAACGTTCAAATCAGTGTCCTGCCTCCTAATTCTTAACATCTGAACTGTGAGTCAGACGATCTGAGGACAGATGGAAATGATCCTGAACATCCAGCAGACGACTGTAGACATCAGATGTCTCTGATGATCATCATGTTCATACTCAGACCAACAGTGTGTGTTTGTGCTGTCTGTCAGTGACTCTGAACTACAGTTTATTCATCTTCAGGCTGTTCATGAGATAAAAGTGTGTTACAAACATTAATGAATTTATGTGCTATAATCTCAGAATCAATTATTGGGTTTTTATGTATTTTAGCTTCAGGATCAGCACTTTACAGTATAATTACAGACACTGACAACAACTCAAAGTGTGTGATAGTGTTTAGATGAGGTCTGGTGGATTATAGATGATCAATAATTGTTCTGATAGTTTTCAGGAACCATTGATCAGCTACAACTAAATTGTTGCCTGAATTGTGGGTGTTTAAAGGTTTAAAATTAGTAGCTCTTTAATGTTAATATAAAATATTAACTTAATGTGACTTTTTCTTTCTGTCTTCAGCTCAACAAAACTTTTTGGGAATGTGACTCTGCCAAACATATGTGCAGAGCAGCTCACTGCAGTGACCCTTTCAGCAGCTGAAAGTAGCTTCTTCTTTATTTGCTGTTACAAAATTTTTTGAGTCAACAATTTCCCATATAATTCAGTTTAACAGCTTAGAGCTTACAGTTATATGAAACTTAACATTTGAGTATTGCAGATATTTTTCTGTACTGTGAAACTTGACAACCTCTTGACATTTGTTGCAGGAAGCTAAATAGTGTAAAAACAAAACTGGTAATTTAATCCTATATTCCTTATTTTTAACTTAAATTTTCTCATTTACTAAAAAATACATGAATACCTATTGTTTTGAACATTATTTCCTCTAGGATACATTATTAATGTAATATGTAATAAATGTAAACAGGTTAAACTCATTATGACAGGGCAGACAGTTGCTATGGGAACACCAAAAACGCCTGGAAGAACACTGAAAACTGTGTAAAGACACTAAAGGGGTCTCCAAATTCATGGGCTGCATTCTCCTGAGGATCCGCCCTTCGTGGTCTACGTGGGCTGGGCACTCATCAGGCCATGTAGGCCACATGTGAGCGACTGTGGACTTGGTTTAGCCTGCAGATTTGCGTCACCAGGGCGATACATTCACGCGTACACAGGTATTTTTGAAACTGGAGATTTTCCGTTTTTGGTTTTTTTGGGGGGTTCTTTTAATCCCGTCTACACGTGCAGTTTTGGAAAAATATCTCTGTCCACATGTAAACACTTAAAACTGAGTTTTTTGAAAATCTCCACCCTGGCAGGAGTTCTCAAAAATCTCCGCTTTCACTGATCCTTTCAATTGTGTAATTTAAGTGATCTAGGTAGCTCTGTTATGGAAGTTCAGTTAACGCTAGAAATGTGTTTTGGAGTTTGTACGTGTTTTGTCTCTAGGGGCCACCACATATATAAATAAAACCACTTTTTTACATTAGTAATTCCTTTTGTGCATAATTTTGTATTATTGTTAATAATAAATTAATTAAAGCAACAAAACAACCTGAAGAGCCGGTTGGGAGCCGAAAGAGCCGGCTCTTTTTAGTGAGCCGAGCTGAAGGAGCCGGTTCTCTGAAAAGAGATTCCATCACTAGCTGGGAGTTAGCTGTTCTCACCACCTCGAGTGACCCTTGAACCCCCGGTTAGCTATCAAGTTGGTGGGTAACAGACAACAGATGGCCGCCCCTGCATGAGCCTGGTTTTGCTGGATGATTCTTCCTGTCCTCTCCGTGAATCGCTACCTTATCGTGGTGGAGGGGTTTGTGTGTCCCAGGGATCCCAGTGGCTATGTTGTCTGGGGGTTTTTGCCCCCTGGTAGGGTCTCCCATGGCAAATTGGTCCTGGGTGAGGGACCAGACAAAGAGCGATTCAGAAGACCCTTATGAAGAAAACATTGAGGGAACAGTTTACCCTGCCCGGGATAGGGTTACCGGGCCCGCCCTGGAGCCAGGCCCGGGAGGGTGCCCGAGGGCGAGCGTCTGGTGGCCGGGCCTTAGTCCATGGGGCCCGGCCGGGCACAGCCCGAAGAGGAGACATGGGCCCATCCTCCCGCAGGCCCACCACCCGCAGGAGGCGCCATAGGGGTCGGGTGCATTGTGTGCTGGGCGGCGGCCAGGAGCGGAGGCCCTGGCGGACTGATCCCCGGTTGCCAAGACTGGCAATAGGGACATGGAATGTCACCTCTCTGGTGGGGAAGGAGCCTGAGTTAGTGCGTGAGGTTGAGAGGTACCGGCTAGATATAGTTGGGCTCACCTCTACGCATGGCTTGGGCTCTGGAACCAGTCTCGTAGAGAGGGGCTGGACTCTGTCTCAGTCTGGAGTTGCCCCTGGTGAGAGGCGGCGGGCTGGGGTGGGTATTCTAATATCCCCTCGGCTTGCTGCTGGCACGTTGGGGTTTTTCCTGGTGGATGAGAGGGTTTGTTCCCTGCGCCTTAGGGTCGGGGAAAGGGTCCTGACTGTCGTCTGCGCTTATGCGCCGAGTGGCAGTTCAGAGTACCCAGCCTTCTTAGAGTCCCTCGGGGGGGGGGTGCTGGAAGGTGCCCCATCTGGAGACTCTGTTGTCCTGCTGGGAGACTTCAATGCTCACGTGGGTAACAACAGCGAGACCTGGAGGGGCGTGATTGGGAGGAACGGCCTCCCTGATCTGAATCCGAGCGGTGTTTTGTTATGGGGCCATTGTGACTCAAGAGTTGGGAGTTCGCCTTGTAATCGGAAGGTTGCCGGTTCGAGCCCCAGCTTGGACAGTCTCGGTCGTTGTGTCCTTGGGCAAGACACTTCACCCGTTGCCTACTGGTGGTGGTCAGAGGGCCCGGTGGCGCCAGTGTCCGGCAGCCTCGCCTCTGTCAGTTATTGTTTACACGCGTGGAGCTCAACGCTGGGCAAGGTCAGCGATTGAACTATCTTATAATAGTCAGAACAAGGTTTTATAGGGTTTCTGTTGCCAAGCAGATCCAGTACAGCATACGTCAACTTAAACCACAAAATGTCCTGTTAACTTTAACATAGTTTTAAGAACATCACGTCTCATCTCCATCCCGGTGTCGCACCATGTACGCATTCTTATCTCCCAGAACATCAGGTGCACTTCCTGTAAGCATCTGACAATATGCCGGCACAGTTTGCAATCGCAGCAAAAACACATCTTAACTTCTTACCTACTAAAGTGAATCTACTATGGAGTGTATGTGTGTGTGTGTGAGTGTGTGGATGTCTGCTGAGTATGCTATGTATGTGTCATGACCTCTCCTGCACCCCGGCTCACCTCACACCTCTCGTCCTAGCCAGACATAAGGCCTGCGCTCATACACAGCTGAACTATGTGTGACTTCTAGACTAAATGTCACACTCAAATGATGATACTCAAACCATGAAGAAACTTACTTAAAATGAACATAAATGAAACTTAAAACTTACTCAAACGGCTATAAATGATAAATGATAAAACTTAAATCTTAGCTCTAAAGGATATAAGTAATAAAAGATAAAAATAACTCCAGGCGTATGTCATGTAAGCAGGTGTGTTGCAATTCCTTTCAGAGCTCCTGTCCTCCTCACCGTGTATTGGCTGATCATTAACACCTGCCAAGAGTTTCTGACCCTCACTTGACCAGGAGCCACAGCTCTTTAATATGCTCAAATGCAATCATGTATAAAAGATTAAAATCATTTTCATAACACAGGTTTTTCCTTCTCAGATCTGCCAATATGTTTGCTCGTCTCTATTACAGTTTAATCATTGAAAATCACAGTGATCAGCATACTATGTGGAAGTTACAGATTACATAATGGCAAAAGCATTCTGTCTGACCCCTCAGAGCCAGTTGAGGTGGTTCAGGCATCTGACAAGGATGCCTCCTGGGCGCCTCCTGGGTGAGGTGTTCCGGGCATGTCCCACCGGGAGGAGGCCCCTGGGCAGACCCAGGACACGCTGGAGAGATTATATCTCTCGGCTGGCCTGGGAACGCCTTGGTGTTCCCTCGGATAAGCTGGAGGAGGTGGCTGGGGAGAGGGAGGTCTGGGCTTCTTTGCTTAGGCTGCTGCCCCCGCGACCCGGCCTCGGATAAAGTGGATGAAGATGGATGGATGGATGGATGGATTCTTCCTGTTAAAAGGGAGTTTTTCCTTCCCACTGTCGCCAAAGAGCTTGCTCAAAGGGGGTCATATGATTGTTGGGTTTTTGTCTGTATCTATTATTGTACGATCTGCTGTACAATATAAAGCGCCTTGAGGCAACTGTTGTTGGTGCTGTATAAATAAAATTGAATTGAACTGAATAGAAACCAGACTGTTCTGTTCTATTAAGGCAGAGGACTGTACCACTTGGCCTCCTACAGATCATCATGAGGAGATTGTGAACAACAGTGAAATGTGAAAAAGGTGGAAAGTGATCCTGCAGCAACATTGGGGAAGGCTACAGGGGTGTACAACATGCTCTGCCCCTAACCCTAGAGTGGAGAAACAGATTACAGACTACAGGAGCAAGCTTGCAAAATAATGTACATAATCTGGCAGATAAAGGTCATTAAGAGAGACAATCCTGTGTGGGAAACCTGTGTGCTCTTGTGGAATTATCAGATAACGTCTTTTGTACAGTTGACATTGTTTTGTCTGTCTGAAGAATGCATTTCACCATGTATGAGATAAATGATTAGTACAATGATTGCTAATACATTTACTAACTATATTCTGTTGCAGCAAAGTGACGTCGGTGACATGGCCAAAAACTGTCACGTGGTTAACTGAATTGTGTGTAATCTCTATTATCAATTAAAGAGTGAGGCGGACATGCAGGAATTGGAGTTGCTTGGACAGGCGAGTGGCAACACTGCCCTCCTTGATGCTCCCCTTGCAAGTGAAATGTACACTGGTGTCTGTGTGGTTGCTTTCAGTAACATTTTCTGTTTACCAGTAGGGTTGACTTAAATCCAACAGAAAGCAGTCTTACTTATTTGTTTAATATGTGCATTGAAGGACATATTATGGTCAAAAATGAGTCCAAGTTTCCTCACAGTGTTACTTTCTAGTCCCTGTCAGTACTCTTGCTGCACCATTTTGGTCAGATAGAAGAAGTGGTATCCACAAGTTCTACCAGTGGCTGGACAAAGCTGGACTGAAAGGGAGGCACTAATCATGGCAGGGCAGGAAAAAGCTCTAACCACAAGATCCACAGAGGCTGGGGTCTAAAACAAAAATTCCCATCTCACCTCTGCGGAGGGTCTTTCCTTCAAGCTTGGGTCCTCTACCAGAGGCCTGGGAGCTTGAGGGTCATGTGAAGTATCTTAGATCAGTACTGTTGCACACTTGGATTAAAAGGAATTGAAACCAGCGTAGCTTTGTGAGCCTTTACTGTAGTATTCTGCAAATACGTAGACACAGTACATCGTTACAAGTTTGTATACAGTCTCACACAGCTTTTCACCTCTCATCCGAGAAGCTTCTTCAGTTCTAAGGTCAAATGGCCGAGAGTCCCAGATTTAAACCCAGTGGGAGTATCCCCAAAAGGGACAAAGGACCCCCTGGTGATCCTCTAATCACATGAGCCAAGGTGTGAAAGCGGGTGTGGGACCTAATCAGCCAGGGTTTCGGGTGAGCTCATTGTGAAACCTGGTCGTAAACCACCGCCTCTGTTCAAAGATGGTCGCTCACAGTGGACATAGATGGCCTCTTTCACTCCTCTTTCAAACCATCTGTCCTCTCTGTCCAATATGTGAACATTGGCATCCTCGAAAGAGTGACCTTTATCCTTAAGATGCAGGTGGACTGCTGAGTCTTGTCCTGTGGAGGTGGCTCTTCTATGTTGTGCCATGCGCTTGTGAAGTGGCTGTTTGGTCTCTCCAATGTAGAGGTCCGGGCATTCCTCACTGCACTGTACAGCATACACCACGTTGTTCAGTCTGTGTTTTGGAGTTTTGTCTTTCGGGTGAACCAGTTTGTGTCTGAGTGTGTTGCTGGGTCTGAAGTACACTGGGATGTCGTGCTTGGAGAAAACTCTCCTGAGTTTCTCTGATACACCGGCTACATAGGGGATGACAATGTTGTTGCGTCTGTCTTTCTTATCCTCCCTCACTGGTGTCTGATCTTCTTTTCTGTGCCTCTTTGTTGACTTTATGAACGCCCAGTTAGGATAACCACATGTTTTCAGTGCTTCCTTTACATGTGTGTGTTCCTTCTTTTTCCCTTCGGGCTTAGAGGGAACAAGTTCTCCCCGGTGGTGTAGGGTCCTGATTACTCCAAGTTTGTGTTCCAGAGGGTGATGGGAGTCAAAGAGGAGGTACTGGTCCGTGTGTGGGGGCTTCCGGTAAACTTCAATGTTCAATGTCAATGCTCATTTCAGGAGATCCTCCCTCTTGTGGTGTAACGGAGGAATAACTACCCTTCCAGCACTATGTCTTATTGGAGACTGGGGCACACATTATTTTACAACAATAAAAAAATAACACATTTGAATAATCAGAACATTTTAAATAAATATTATATTGTAAATAAAATGGGGGATCTGTTGTTTTTGTCTATAATGCCTCTCTAGTCCTGCAGTATTTATAGTGAAACATTTCCATCTAGTGGCCATATATGAACCATGTGTGAGGATGGTGTTAATGTAAAATGTGAATCATAGTGTTCCAGTCAGTCATCAGTGTGTCTCTGCACAGCTGTAATTAAAATGTGTTCAGAGGGCCTCAGTGTCTGAATGGTTCCAGTTCAGCTCCATAACAGCAGCGTCCCTGGTTCGATTCCTGTGTTTCAGCTCATATCTGCCTCTCTCACTGAGGGGGACGTCCACTACATGGACATGGATTTGTTCATCAACCAAACTACAGATCACTGACACCAAAGAGGACTTCATCCCCTTTAAAGTTTTTTTTTAATAAACTCAGAAATGTCACTGAGTAGGATGAGCTTAACTGAATAATAAAAAATACATCCTCTGCATTTAAATGTCGTATAAACATCTCAGTTAAACCTCAAATGACATCAAAACAGTGTTGTTGGTTTCTCTAACTTAGAAATCACAACAGGCTTGTAATGACTTTAACATACACACAATTTCATGAGCATGCACGTGTTACATTTAAAGAATGTTACAAAAACTGGGGCACTGCAATGTGATTGTCTGTATATTGTAGAATGGCTTTACTGTATAAATCTTAAAGACATTAGCTATGCAACCTTGTGTGTACAAATAGAGGAAGAAACACACTCAGAGGAAGAGGGCGGGCTTTACTTGGTGTCAGTGAGAGAAATGAAAAAAGCTGAAATGAGTGAGAAGGACGATGAAGGAAACATCTGTGCTGTGTCTGCTCTGTAAGTAGAATCTCTGTGTTTGTTTGAATTCTTGTACTTTGACTGTCTGCTCTCCTGATAACTGATGATGGAGGAGAAGACATGAAAAACAAATCAGGCTGAATTCAAGTTCAAAACACCACGAGGACCAACTGCAGGTCTGAACTGACTCTTTATCTTTGCTCAGGAGTCGAGGAAACACAGCAGGCAGTGAAAAGATCAAATCATTCACTCATTGTATCAACACAGCTGCACAGTGGACACATGACTGTAACTTAAGGATATTTTGTAGGAGTATAGGACATTTTGTATTAAATGAACATATTTATGATCAAAACAATTAAATTTGATCAAGGAGCATGAACAGCATAAACCATAGGCATATACATATGGGATGTTCTGTTTTACTATTACACACTTCCCCATCTTTTGTTGTCCAAATGTTTTTGAAACATATTCCTGTCCAATCAAATAGAAAATGAGCAGATACATCAGAGAGAGACAAGTTTGTATGTTTGTCAGCTGTTTGTGTGGAGTTGTTCTTTATGTTCACCTCAAATCAACCTGAGTGTCATTTCTCTTTAGTTCTGATCTCACTGCTGAGCTGCACAACAAACCAAGGTCAGTAACCTTCTTCTGTCACAGTTTAAATCTGATAAATGTGGTAACACTTTATTACACGACCTGCGAATAAGGCACAAGTACCCTATACTTGCATGCAATTTGTGGGCAACAAGGCGCAACTGAAACAAGAAAAGTGATTATAATAGTTTTAATTTTATAGGTAATATATAAGACAGACTGAATAGTGAAACTTCAATTATGCAGAAAATTACTTAAGCAGAACCAATAATTACTCAGATTACTGCGATACTTAAAATTATTTACAGAACAATTTGTATCTCTTTCCCTTTAAAATACATGTAAGTTAGATGAAATTAAGTGACTCCATAACACAGCCCACAACCCGGTAAGTACTTACAGTGTACTTGTTTCATTGTTTCTTGCAAAAACCTGCCTTGTTGCCCACAAAATGCACATAAGTACAGGGCACTTGCGCCTTATCCGTGGGCAGTGTTGGGGAGTAACAGAATTTCAATTCAATTCAGTTCTATTTTTTTAACCTTTAATTTTATTTATATAGCGCCAAATCACAACAGCAGTCACCTCAGGGCACTTTATATTGTACAGTAGATCATACAATAATACATACAGAGAAAAACCCAACAATTATATGACCCCCTATGAGCTAGCATTTTGGCGACAGTGGGAAGGAAAAACTCCCTTTTAACAGGAAGAAACCTCCGGCAGAACCAGGCTCTGGGAGGGGCGGGGCCATCTGCTGCGACCAGTTGGGGTGGGAGAAGGAAGACGGGATAAAAGAAAACATGTACCGGCACTACATATTTAAAATACAAAGTATGAGTAACTGTATTCTGTTACAGTTACTGTTTAAAAAGGTGGTATTTAGATTTATACTGTTACTTATATGTAAAAAGAGACTCTAATGCAGGGGTCTCGATCTCGTGACTGTACACTGTGTTCGTGTCATTCAACTCCTCTCTCTGTCTCTCGCTAGCAAAGTTGACCCAGACAACAAAGTAAAGCTAGTTTTCAGCTATAAGCCAAAGTATTCAGAATACGTTACACTCATTGAGTAACATAACAGAATACGTTACAAATACATTTTGGGGCACATATTCTGTAATCTGTAGTGGAATCACAACACTGATCGTGGGTCGTTTTATAAAATGTTGCTACAAATGCCCACCAGTCCCGAGATTGTTAATCAAAAAATGTATGCATCACACATTACAGGTAGTAGTTTGTTATAATACTCAATACATTATCATGTTACACTGTAAAATGACCTGAAATACACAGTCTCTTAATTACCATTTAACAAAGATAAAAGCTCAGGCTACAGCCACACATCAATACAAATCACTTAATGAGGACACATTAAGTGATTTGTATTGGTGATATTTAACTTAGTATTTATGTAGAAATACAAAGCCGACAACACAAAGTAAAGATGAACACCGGCAGAAAGACACTTTAAAGTGATTACCACAGTGATTCTGTAGAAATATGAAGAGGTAGAAATGGAGGCTGCAGCCTGACTGCTCATCAGTTTGTTACCTGTTGAAGTTCAGCATCTGGCTGCTGAACTGGGGTCAGCATTCACTCAGCTTTTACATTACTCTGGATTCTTGGCTATATCTCCACAGTTTTCAAAAACTACAACTATCCTCTTCCTCCTGCCCATGGACTGAAATTAGTTGACTGTAGCACAAATGTGCCCAAAAATTAAATTCTTCAAAAATAAAGAAAATTTTAAATAAAAAAATAAAAACAATATTGATTGTTTTTTTCTTTTTCAATTCAATTTTATTTTAATCCCATAGAGTCAAATCAAAAAGCACTTTATACTGTAAGTTAAAGACTCTACAATAATACGAAGAAAATCCTTACAATCAACCCCATTTGAGCAAGCATTTGGGAGAAAAATAGTCAGGAAGAAACCGCCAGCAGGACACGAGTTAGGGAGGGTTGCCTGTCTGCTGCTTTATGCGTAAAGGGCAGAAGACACCAAACATGCAAGTTATTAAAAAAACCAACTCCACCCCTCTAACAGTTGTAGAAGGGTGAAATCTACGGAGAACAATTTTTGTATCAGACTATAAACACATAAAGTTTTACATGTTAACATTGGAGTGAATTCAATTCAGCACAATACAGTCACACTCACCTCAAGGTGCTCAGTATGCTTCATACTGAGAGAGAGAAAACTCTACAGAGATGAAAAGAAAACCACAACAATCAGACAACCCCCTTTGAGCAACCACTTTGGTGACAGTGGAAGGAAAAACCTCCCTTAAAATGCGAAGAAACCTTCAGGAAATCTAAACTCAGAGAGAGGCAGCCATGTGCCACAACTGGTTAGGGTGAGCTGGGGGAGATAAAACAAAAAGAAATGCTGTGGAAGAGGGACAGAGATTAATAATCTAAATATTTAATAGCTAAATATTAAATGCAATGACTAAGGAACGAAGACAGAGGACATGACAGACTTAGACAGCAAATGGGAAATGACACAGCAACAAAATGACAATTTGTGTCCTACCTGATTTCCCTTTTTTTGTATGTTTGTCACACTTAATCATTTTTGCACACAGGGCCATGTAAGCATGGATTTTTTCCATGGTGGTGTTGGTGTAATTTAATTTATAAACTACATTTGTGTTTTCTTTGTCTAATATTTAAATGTGTTTGATCATCTGAAACATTTACAGTAAGTGTGACAAACATACAATACAGGAAATTAGAAAGAGCACAAATGCTTTTTCACACCACTGTAAATTCAGTTGTGGATGAAAAGAAGCCAATAGGAGAAATATGCTCTCTCTTTGTAATTCCTGTCAGTGCTCTTGCTGGAGCATACAGCTACATATTTGTTTAATATATTCACTGAAGGACATGTCCTGTAAAAACAAACAACACCTTCCTCACAGTGTTACTGGAGGTCAGAATAATGCTATCCACAGTAAGTATCTGCTTAGATACCAGATTTCTAAGATTTTTAGTGCCAATTATTCTAGCTTTCATTAATTTCATTAAGAAGTGATGAAAACAAACAAGTTTTCAGGCAACACTGTTAATGTTCAGTTTCTATGCCATATTTCTTTTTTCCTGGTGTGCAGAAAACTGAAGAACATTTGTAATGCAAGCAACACCATAACTGTAACTGTAACTGTACTGTAATTACTGAATTTAGTACAGTTCCAATATAATTTATCGTGTTGATGGAAAATGTAATGTAATTATGGGATTACAGCCAACACTGATGCTCATTCACATGATCTGTTTGGTCTGATGTTTTGAGAATGAAAATTCTACAATAATAAAAGCAATAAACCATTTGGACCATTTTTTAAAGTATAACACATGATCAATTTTTCATTTTAACCCTCACAGCTCGTCTGACTGTGAGTCCCAGCAGCTCTCAGTTCTTTCAATATGACTTTGTGTCTCTGAGCTGTGAGGAGGACGACAGCTCTGCTGGATGGACTCTGAGGAGAAACACAAGCAAACAAAAGAGGACTCAGTGTGAAGATGTGTGGGGAAAACCAGCTGGTTCTTCCTGTAACATCAGATATACTTACCCATCTGACAGTGGAGTTTACTGGTGTGAGTCCAGAGAAGGCACCGTTAGTAACATGGTTCACCTCACAGTCACTGGTAAGTTGATCAAAAACCACAAAGTGCTTTACAATAAAAAAACAGAGAACAAAAATATAAAACAGCATACATATAACATCATACAGCCTAAAACTAGTTAAAAGCCAATCTGAATAAATGAGTATTTAGTTGATTCTTAAAAGAATCCACAGCTCTAAAGTTTTTATCAACCCTGGTCTTAAAATGAGTTACAGGGACCATTAATAGCCTTCGACTATAACAAGAGGTGTAGCGTTCTAGAAGGTCAGAAATATAAGCTGGGGCTTGACCACACAGGGCTCTAAGAATAAGGACAAAGATTTTTATATTAATTTCGTGCAGTCTCTTTTTTCTGTTGTTAAAGTCTAGCAGCAGCAGCATTCTGTGCTGACTGAAGACGGTTAAGATCCTTCTTATTCAAACACATAAACAGCTCTCACAATAATAAAGCTGTGATTAAATAAAAGCATAAAAACCATTTGACACTTAGAAATATTTATTAGTCCCTTTTAACAGGAAGGAACCTCCAGTAGAACCAGGCTCAGGGAGGGGAGGGGCCATCTGCTGTGACGGGTTGGGGTGAGAGAAGGAAGACAGGATCAATGACGTGCCGTGGAAGAGAGACAGAGATTAATAACAAGTGTCATTCAATGCAGAGAGGTCTATTAACACATGTTGAATGAGAAAGGTGACTGGAAACTCAATGCATCATGGGAATCTCCCAGCAGCCATGTCTGTTGCAGCATAACTAAGGGAGGTTCCACAGAAGAGGGGCCTGAAAACTGAAGGCTCTGCCTCCCATTCTACTTTTAAATACTCTAGGAACAACAAGTAGGCCTGCAGAGCGAGAGCAAAGTCTGTCTTGGCTGGCTGAGGTAATGCCACCCAGAGGAAGAATAACCTAAGTTTTATCTGAATTTAGAAGCAGAAAGTTAGCGGTCATCCAGGTCTTTATGTCTTTAAGACATTCCTGCAGTTTAACTAATTGGTGTGTGTTATCTGGCTTCATGGGTAGATAGAGCTGTGTGTCATCTGCACAGCAATGAAATGTATACTTTGTCTTCTGATGATACTGCCTAAGTGAAGCATGTATAATGTAAACAGATTTTTTTAAGAAGCTTTGACATGAAAGGGATCTTAGAGATATGCCTGTAATTTTTGAGCTTTGTATTTCTACAATTTCTACAATAATTCCATTTTATCTAGTAAAGATGAAATGTCATATAGTGTCATCGGATGAAACACATTCAGAGACTGAGAGAGTGGAGAGCCAGGAACAAAGGTATGACATGTGGAGTGTGTGGAGTTAGTGTTGATGAAGCTGTGTGTAAATGGATGAAATGCTGTAGTTTGTCTCTGTGTTGAGGTGGATCAGTGATCCTGCAGAGTCCTGTCCTCCCTGTGATGGAGGGAGATGACGTCACTCTGCTCTGTAAAACAAAGACCACTCCCTCCAACCTCCCAGCTGCTTTCTATAAAGATGGCTCCCTCATCAGGAAGCAGCCTACAGGTCACATGACCATCCAGCATGTTTCCAGGTCTGATGAAGGCCTCTACAAGTGTGACATCAGCGGTCATGGAGAGTCTCCATCCAGCTGGATCACTATCACAGGTGACACACTCACCTGTCTGTGTTTCTGCAGCTTTCAACATTCACAATGTGAATGTGTACACAACAGCCAATCAGAAAAAGCAAAGGTAGTACTGTGTTTCCTTCAAAGGGGCTGAGGCTGACATTTAAAATTTTAAATATAATTGCAAAACTATGAGTGTAGGAACGCTGCAAAGTAGAGGTGGGGATGTTTCAGAAATAGGGGATTAGTAAGGAAATTTCTCTTTGATTTCTTTGTTGTAACACTTTTTTGCTTCTTGACAATAAATCTTATACTGTTGGTCTGTTTTTTCTCTTAAATTGCACAAGATTTGTAAGGAAAATTTGTGAGTTGAGCAGCAGAGTCAAGTATGTAGATTGTTTGGGGTTGTGTTGGTCTTGATGGCATGACTAGTGCTCACAAGCTGATTCCACAAGTGTTCAGTGAGGTTGAGGTCAGGACTGCAGCAGATCATTCCATCTTCTCAGAAAGTTGTGCCTGTGAAAGTTCTTGAGAAGACACATTTTTTTCTTTAGTGTGAAGCCAATAAAGTCACAGATTGAACAGACCATAGATATTTGGCTGTGTTTTCAGCCTCTCAGACATGTGAACAATTTTTAAACTTGCATGTAAAACCACAGCAGCTACTTCCTGTCGATGACCCCAGTTAGTGTGAACCAGGTTTGGGTTTAGACGTCTCACCACAAGATGTTCTGGTTTGGCTAATGATAGTGTTCAAGTCGTGAGAACACTTTTGCTTTGTGCTTTGTGGTACAGTGTGTGCGTTTGTATTATTAGAATATAGCAGCCTTGTGGTCATCCACAGTTGTTTTTCACAGAATGAGCCGTCAGTTATTTCTGATCATTAAGAGTTTCACAGCAGAGGTGTTAACAAAGGAAAGCTGAAAAATGCTGCAGATTATAAAAAGCGCTTAATCACCTAATCTTGTCAATTACTTTGCAGGTCTTGAGTCTAATAGTTTAATATTTCAGTGGTGTTGCTGTAGTTTCAGTAATTTTATGTGCTTAATATTGCAGAGACTGATACAACTGTGGTCTACCCAGCAGTGAGCTCTGACGATGTCAGTAATGGACAAACAACCATCAGGACAAGAAAGCTCAGGTACAGCTGGGCTGTTCACCCTGTTTACCGTCATCATGCTAAGCTAAGAAAAGTTTAAATAAAGTAATAAATAAATAATAAATAACAATAATAATAATAAATAAATAATAAATAAAGTAATCTGTGAGGACCAAAAGTGCAGGCTGCAGATTGCTCTAAACATATAATGATTTTTCTACTCTTGGGTTTGTAGGATATCATAGATACCTAATATGGTCTCAGTTACATATGCTCCAGCCACCTGTTATTTCAACCTTTTATTAGTGATTGGCAGCCAGTCAATAGAAAGTTGCCTTAAAGGGAGAGGAGCTAATACACATTGTTTTAGACAGGATGAACTTAGGGGCTCCGACAAAGCTCAGTGTAAGCTAATGAAATATTACACTGTGAATCATGCAGAGATACTCTAGTCAAGTCCAAGAATAAAAATAAAGAGCTGGAAATGAACACAGAACACAATCAGGCAGGTGGCTGAAGTTGACGTGCAATAGCATGACACCTACAATAGTGCAGGGTCTATTTTTGATTGAACCTGCAAGAAACAGTAGCTTTTCTCTTATTTGTTTTTCTAAAACTGCACACAACAGTTCACCTACAAAGTAAAACCTCTGAGCTTGAGAGAAAAAGACAGAGCAGTATTTCTGTACCCAGAGAGCAAAATGTTACTAGTCTTCAGTAGGATACGGTCCATAAATGTTTTGCTAGGACTTTAAGATGAATTAAAACATATTAGCAAGATGTCTGACAGTCCAGTTGATTACAACTGAATAACTACAGAACATACATGTGTCATTGCTGCTGGTTATCAGCAGACCATCCAGGTACATATTGTGCTACATGTATCTATACTTACTCTTGCTATAGTGAGAACACACGTATGCACTCAGTATTACATCATGAACAACACACATCACCCTCTGCATGAGTCTGTGAGGGTGCTGAGCAACATCATCTCCCCTCACCCATTAAAGGTCAACCCCTTTAATGGTCCACTATATACAAACACAGGTGAGCCCACAAAGGGCAGGAATTAAACATTCCTCACTAAATAAGGAAACCCAGAATCTTACATGCAAGTGTGCCTGCAGTTAAACACTATAGCAGGGATCACTAACAGGCGGACCGGGATCCGAGTCCGGACCCAGATGCCATCCTATATGGACCCGGACTTATAGTTAACAAAATATTAAATTACTTTAAATTTTGATGGGGCAATTCAATCTTACGCGGTAATGTTACCTTGTATTAACAGACCAGGGAACATACAAACCAATAGGGCTTTGGAGCGTGATGTCACTGGAGGTGGGCCACGCCCCCTTTCCGCCATGACAGTAGGCTAGACACAGGATACAGCTTCAGCTATGGCTCGTACGTGATGTGTTGTCAGTTGCAACGTTAGATCACACGATCGTGAAGAAGCTGGATAATGGGCTCTCCTTTCATTGTTTTCCATCCTGGAGGCAACGTGAGGGATCCCATGTGTCCGATATTACTAAACAAAGACGTCAGGCTTGCATTGCAGCGGTGAGACGAGCGGATTGAGTTCTGTGCAATCCCCAACTTTTTGTTGGTTTGGTCTCCGCATCTTCTTTCCGGTGAGTTCTAAATTAATTCATATCACTATTAAAATGCTTTTACTGTTATTTTCAATGTGCTGAGGTCATAGATAATGAGATAAAACATGCTAATGTGTGATGCCTTCACGATCGTGTGATCAAACGTTGCAACTGATAACACAACACATACGAACCATAGCTGAAGCTGTATCCTGTGTCTAGCCTACTGTCATGGCGGAAAGGGGGCGTGGCCCACCTCCAGTGACGTCAACTCCAAAGCCCTATTGTGTGTGAGTTAAGCCACCCACGTGACGCTACTTAGCCAATCAAATCTGTGCATTCAAGGCGATCGCAACACTGAATGCAGACACAGACAGGCAGAGGAAAGAGACGGTGAGAGGCGAATGAATGACAAGTTTATTGTTTATAGTTTATTTATTTATATAGCACATTTAATTACAACAGGAGCGTTGACCAAAGTGCTGTACAACATAACTAATAAAATAACTGTACAAGAATACAACATACCTAATATATAACTTTGAGTATTGAGACATCAAAACACCAAATATGAATTAACAAATAACTCTCATGCTGTATTAAAAGCCAGTAAATAAAAATGTGTTTTAAGATAAGATTTAAAAAGATTGACAGTAGGAGCCTGTCTGATGTGTAGGCAGGGGCGGATCTAGAAGGGTGGCATGGGGTGGCAATGATCCCTTGCCACCCTAAGTGCCACCCCAGTTTTGCATATGACAGTGTTGTTTATTAAATTAAGATAGCATTAACAGTTTGAGCGTAGTTACAGTCAACAGTGAATATAAATGCTAAAACTGAATATATTGCATAGTGTTCCCCCCCTCCACCATTAACAAATGGTTCAGCCCATAGCAGGACCGGCTTTTTTCTTGTTTTCAGTAGCAAGCGGTGCTTATGACTGTGCCAGAGCACATTTTGAACAACACCATGGGAATTTCGGATTTTACACAGGTGGTTGGATGTTACACTCTGGAAATGGAAGGAAGGTGAGTGTTATTAACCCTCCGTGGTCCACGGACACGCTGCACCTCCAAATCACATGACTGATGTAAGCTGACATAGCAACAAGCTGCAGCCACGCTGAGTCTCTATTTCAGCCCACACTGAAAGTTCGGACTTCAAAGTTTTTACATTTTAATTACAGGCCAGTAAATCCAGAGTTATGATAATATATATATATAAACCACGCTTTTTTCTAAATACTGTCATCATGTTTGTGTGTGTGTGTTTGAAGCGTTTTCTAAGGACAGCGCGAAAACAGTAAAGAAAGAAAAAAAGCCACCGCTTTCCTATCGGTGGTAAAATGCACCATGTCGACCAATTAAAAAAAAAAAGTCAACACGTGGGATTTGGTTGTTTAGGAAGAGGGGAGAGTTTTGGGAGTGACGGTAACGGCAGCGAGACAGAGCGAGGGGAGAGAGAGAGAGAGTTTTTACATGTGGAAGATTTGTGACGTTTAGTGTGGAGTGTATACTTAGTGTGTTGTTTTGTCTTGTGTAGTTGTTCTGTTGTGTAGTCGTTTTGTTTTGTGTGTCAGTGAGGGCACTAATGAATGTCACTAAGGCACATTTGCAACGTAAACACTGTCACTAAGTAGAAAACCAGCGGAGTGATACACCTCCTGCTGTCAGGCCTGCAGGTTTATCCCTGTGATGTTCTCCTCTGTCTTTTGGTGGACAAACTTATTTTTACTAGCACTCATCCTTTGTGGTGCATCTTATTGCGACAGCTGATTGTTCTCTCATTTTAGTTTTAGTAATATTTTTAAATGGTTGTACAAAATGAAGAAAACGGCAGGTGTATTGGCTGCATTTTTAGATAAATAGTTGTATATGTTTACAAAATGCACAATTTATATTTGCATTTCAAGTTATAAAAATTTACTCAACATGTCTGGGGTTTTTTTTACAGTAAAAAAAATGCTACTAGGATTTTAAGTTCTTTGTGTGATTTCAGATCAGTAATACTAATGCAGTATGTCAGTGAAAAAAACAACTAAATTCAGTTGAGCTGAAAAGAATGATACCAAACAAGGCAAGGAGGAAAAAATAAAATGAAACAATTTGAGGGTGAAATACAAACGTAAACTCAAAAGGAGTCAAAAATGGCCGGTTGTATTTCAGACCTCAGTGGGTTAATCCAACAAATCATGAAAAATTAGGTTTAATTTTTTGTTCATGACAGTGCAGATTTCTGACATTTTGTGTAATTTAAGCTGTAACATTGTGATTGTTTTCTAACAAAAAACAGTGTGAAACTTAAGTTAGACTTGTGTTTGTAAATGAACCGCCCCAAGTTGTGTAGCTTTCTGGATTTTATACATACAGGGAGTGCAGAATTATTAGGCAAGTTGTATTTTTGAGGAATAATTTTATTATTGAACAACAACCATGTTCTCAATGAACCCAAAAAACTCATTAATATCAAAGCTGAATGGTTTTGGAAGTAGTTTTTAGTTTGTTTTTAGTTTTAGCTATTTTAGGGGGATATCTGTGTGTGCAGGTGACTATTACTGTGCATAATTATTAGGCAACTTAACAAAAAACAAACAACTGCAAATGCTTGATCGCCTCTATGAACCAGCCTCAACCTTGGTACGGCTAAACGCAAAAGATCACTTGATCTAAGAGATCTAAGGGGGGTATAAGTCTGCAGGAGTTCAGACAAGTACCCGGGAGCCTGTCCATTCAGGGCTTTGTAAGTCAACAATAAAATTTTAAAATTAACTTTGAAGTGGACAGGGAGCCAATAAAGAGAGGCAAGCACCGGGGAAATGTGTTCACATCTTTTAGTACGTGTCAGAAGACGAGCTGCAGCATTCTGGACTAACTGCAGCCTTGCCAGGCAGGTCTGGCTAGCTCCAGCATATAGCGAGTTACAATAGTCCAGCTGGGATATAATAAAAGCATGAATCACACGTTCAAAGTTTTAAAAGATAAAAATGATCTCACCTTAGATAGAAGCCTCAGTTTAAAGAAAGGCCGCTGTACAACTGAGCTAATCTGTTTTTCAAAGGTGAAATTGCTGTCAAATATAACCCCTAAATTTTTGGCATGTGATTTGACAAAAGGTTTAAGACTGTGCAGGTTAAAATTAGAGGTGCTGGGATTGCCATTTGGTCCAAAAATTATCACTTCAGTTTTGTTCTTATTGAAGTTAAGGAAGTTAGAGGCCACCCGAGATTTAACTTCACCGAGACACTGAAGTAAGGGATCTAGTGAGGTAGAACTATTTCCCTTTAGTTGAAGATAGATCTGAGTATCATCGGCATATGAATGAAAACAAATGTTATATTTTTTAAAAATTAAACCTAGAGGCAGCATATAAATGGAGAATAAAATTGGCCCCAGTATAGAACCCTGGGGAACACCACAAGTAAGGGGAGCTGAAGAAGAGATAAAATCTCCAAAGCTCACAGAGAAAGTCCTGTCAGACAGGTATGACCTGAACCTCTCTAATGGGGTGCGCTTAATGCCACAATGCTCCAACCGTGAGATTAGGATGCTGTGGTCAACAGTATCGAAGGCAGCGGTCAGATCCAGAAGCAGAAGC
>JAQSNX010009492.1:0-42900 GCA_029532605.1 Oreochromis grahami | reverse complement strand
GAAAGAAACCAGAATCAGAGAGAAGAGAATCAAGAAAAGACTTCAAACCAGAATTGAAAGAAATGAATGAACCAAGACTCAAAGAAAAGAATCAAATCAGAATCAAGAGAATGAAAGAAGAGAATTTCAGAGAGAGAAGAGAGAAGAGAAGAATGAGAGAAGAACGAAGAGAACTCATGAAATGAATCAAAGTCGAATGAGAGAGAGAGAGAATAGAATGAGAAGAGAATAAATGAATATTAAGAAAAATAAAGAATTTAGAGAAAATGAATTACGAGAATAATAAATCAGAGAAATTAGAGAGATACTAATAAAAAGAGAATAATAGAAATAGAACTGAAATCAATAAACTAGAACTAACTAATTATTTAAGACCAGAACTAACTAATAAATAAAATACTAAGAACTTAAGACTAATCTAATCAAGAATAATTACTTCAACTTCAAACTTTAATAAATAACCGAATCAAATCAATCAATAATCAAGAAAAAATCAAAAATCAATCAAGAATTTTCAAATATTCAATAGAGAATTCAATAAAGAATTCAATCAATTCAAGAATCAATAAGAAGATTCAAATTCAACAATCAAATAGAATCAAGAAATTCAATTCAATTCAATATTAAATAGAAATATCAAAAAATCTCAAATATTTCAAAAATAGATAATTCAATAAATTCAATAGAATCCAGAAGATCCTATTTCAATCAAAATTTCAAAATCAATATTCAATATTCAAATTCAATTCAATCAAAATTCAATTCAAAATCAATCTAAAAAATCGAAAGAATCAAATCGAATCAAATCAATAAATCAGAGAAATGAAATGAAATAAATAATCAAATTCATATCATATCATCATCAATACAATATCAATAGAATTCATTTCAATAATTCAATCAATATCAATATCAATCATATCAATCAATAATCAAATCAATAATCAAATAATATCAATCATTTCATAATAGAATCAATAATTCAGAATCATAGATTTCATATCGATTCAATAAATTCAAATCAATAATTTCAATAAATTCAATAGAATTCAATCAATCATTTCAAATTTATCAATTTAATCAATCATATATAGATATAATAATCATCATCATCGATTCAATAGATAATTCATAATATATCAATAATATCATTCATAATTCATATCAATATAGATAATCATCAATTTCATATCATAATCATATTCAATCAAATGAATAAATAAATCGATATCAATAATTATTCATATAATCATTCAATAATAATTCAATTCATAATCATATTTCATAATTCAATAAATCAATCAATAGAATTCAAAGAATCAATCAAATCAATAATCAAATTCAAAAACAAATCAAATATCATATCAATTCAATCATATCAATCAGATTCACAATATCTTCAAAGAATAGAATCAGATATCATTTCAGAGAGAATAGAATCAGATATGATATCAATATCAATACTATCAATATCATCAAATCATTTCATATCAAATTCAATAGAATATCAATCATAGAATTCAATGATATCAAATAGAATTTAATCAATAATCATCATTCAATCGAATCAATAATCAAATCATAAATCAATGAATCATTTATCAATTTCATTTCAATTCAATCAAAGAATCAAATAGATAGATATCGAATAGAATTCAATAAATCAGAATTTCAGAATCATATTCATCAATAATCAATCAATCAATCAAATCAGAATAATTCATAATCATTTCATTCATAGAATCAATCAATATCATATCATTCGATACCAAATCAATCAATAATTCAAATCAATCAATTCAAATTCAGAATTCAATCAATCACTTCAAATCAAATACTCATAGAGAATTCAGAATCAAAGAGAAGAATAATCAGAGTCAAATCAAATCAGATATCAAGAAATCAACAATCAATAGAAATAATAGAATATCAATCAATATTCAATCAGAATATCAATTCAATTCAGATCATTCAATAATTCATAATTCATCTATCATATCATATCAATAAATAACGAAAACGAATCAATCCAGAATCAATCAAATCAATTCAATCAAATAGAAGAACAAATCAATCAATTCAGAATCAATAGATAGATCAATTCACTTATAATCATCATTTAATCATCAGAATCAATCAATAGAATAGAATAATCAATCATATCAATCATCAATAATCAAATAATCAAATCAAATATCAGAATAATTCATAGATCATCAAATTTCAATATCAAATCAATCATAGAATAAATCATAATCAATAGAATCAATAATCAAATAAATCAATATCAAATATCAATAGAATTCAATATCATCAATAGAATAATCAATAAATCAATAGAATCAGAATAATCAAATCAATAATCAATCAATAATCAATCAAGAATCAGAATAATAATCAATAGAATCAGAATCATATCGAATCAAATCAATTCATCAATTTCAAAATAGATCATCAATTTCATAATTCAATCATTCATCATAAATCATCAATAGAATTTCATAATATTTCAATAATCAATCAATTTCAATCTTCATCAATTCAATAAGAATCATAATATCATCGAGATATTCAATAATCAGATTCAAATATCATAATCATATAATTTACGATATTTCAGATATCATTTCATATCAATCATTCAAATCAATCAATCAGAATCAATCATTTCTAATCAATCATTCAGAATTAGAATAATCAAATAAATCATATCAATCAGAATAATCAATCAAATTCATAAAAATCAAATCAAATCAAAATCTCAAATCAAATAATATCATCAATAAATAATCAAATCAAATGAATTGATATCATCAATCAGATTTCATATCAATAATCAATCAACTGAATCGAAAGAATCAAATCAGAGAATCTAGAAATCAAATAAATCAGAATAAATCAAATATAAATAGAATCAATCAAATATAAATCAATCAGAATCATCAGAAAATCAAATCAGAGGATAATAATAAATCAAATATCATAATCAATTGAATCAATCATAGAAAATTCAATCATTCAGATTCAGAATAGAATCAGAATTCAATCAATTTCAATAAATTCAGAGAGATTTCAGAATCAGATTCATAGAATTCATAGAATCAATATCAGAATCAGATAGAGAATAGAATCAGAATCAAATCAAATCAGAATCAATACAAATAGAATCATAATGAATAATAATAGAATTCATCAATTCAAATAGAATATCATCAAATCGAATAGATAATCAAATCATACAAATCAGAATCAAATCAATCAGAATCAAATCGAATCAAATCAATCAATAATCAATCAAATCAGAATAATCATATAAATCAAATAATTCAAATAGAATTCAAATCAAGAATCATCAAATCAGAATTCAAATTCAATTCAATCGAATAATCATTCATAAATTCAAAAATCAGAATCAATAATCAAAAACGAAGAATCATAAATCAATAGAATCAGAATCAATCAATTCATCAGAATCAGAATCAATCAGAATATAATCAGAATTCTTCAATAGAATTCAATTCAGAGAATTAATTAATCAATTATTTCAATCAATCATATCATCATCATCAATTCATTCATCATAGAATTCAATCATATTTCATATAATATATCATCAATTTCAATAATAATCATTCAATCAATAATTCAATCAATAATAATAATCAATAGAATATCAATTAATTCAATAAATAAATCAAATCATATCTATCATCATCATATTTCAATATAAATCAATAATAAGAATCAATAATTGAAAAAGAATCAAATATATATTTCATAATCATCAATTCAGAGATAGAATTCAATAGAATAATCATCAAATTCAATAGAATTCATATCATCATTCATAAAGAATCAAAATTCATATCAGAATTCAAATATCCATATCAATCAATAAATAAATCAATCAAATCATCATAATCATCAAATATAATCAATCAATCAATCATCATTTCATCATAGAATTCAGAATCAATCATCAATAATCCAGAGAATCAAATCATTTTCTTCTTCTCAATCAATCAATTCAAATAGAATCAATCGAATAGAATCAGAATCAGATCACAAGAATCATACAATCAGATCAGAATCAAGAAATCAGAATCAGAAGAAGAATGAAGAGAGATAGAATCAAAGAATCAGAGAGAATCAGAATCAGAATCAGAGAATAGAGAGAACTCAGAATCAAAGAATCAGAAATAGAGAGATCAAAGAATCAATCGAATCAGAGAATACTCCAAATCACCAAAAATAAATAGAAGATACCATACAAGACCAGATATCAATATCAATATATCATAATCATCGAATTTAATCAATCAATCAAATATCATCATATCAATAATTGATTCAAACAAATAATCAATAAATTAATCATCATCATTCAATATAATCATAATTCATAATTCATCAATCAATCAATAGAATTCATTCATATAGATTCAACAAATATTCATAAATATATCATTCATATCAATATAATCAAATAAATCATATCAATTCAATAATAATATCAAATAAATTCATATCAATCAATAATAATAATAATCAATCAATCAAATCACTAATCAATAGAATTCAGAATCAAATCAATAGAATCAGAATCATTTCAGAGAATCATTCAATCAATCGATCATAATCAATCAATCAATAATAAATCATCAAATATCAATAGAATCATAATCATATAATCATCAATATCATCATTCATCAGAGATATTAATATCATCATAATATCGATAGAATCAATAAATCAAATCAATTGAATTGAATTCATATCAATAATCATATCATATTCATATCAATTCAATCATCAATAAATAGAATCATCAAATAAAATAAATCAAATCATAATATTTAATCAATCAATCAAATAATAATTCAAATCAATCAAATAGAATCATTCAGAGAATCATAGAATCATCATCATCTGAAAAATCAAATTAGAAATAATCATAAACCAATAAATATCAAATAAATCAGAATAATTCAGAATCATCAGAGAATCAGAGAAGAATCAATAATAATAATCAATATTCAAATATCAATCATATAAATTCAGAATTCATAAATCAATCAAATTTATCAATATCAATAATATCAAATAATATCATCAATATCAATTGAATCATAATAGAATCAAATCATCAAATCAATCATATCAATAGATTCAAATTCAATAAATCAGAATCAAATATTCAATAGAATGAATCAATAATCAGAATCAATAGAATCAATCAAATCATCAATCATAGAATCAAACAATAAATATAAATAATACTAAATTAAATAATAGAATCATCAGAATCAAATAGATAAAATCAAATAGAATCATAGAATTTCAAATAAATAAATCAATAATCTAAATCAATAATCAATCAATAGAATTCAATAAATCAAATTCATATAAATCAAATCAATAGAATACGAATAATCAAATAGAATTCATATCATATCATCATATCAATAATATTTCGATCAATATCATATCTTTCAATCGAATCTTCCAATCAAATTTCAGAAATCATATCAATCAAATCAGAATCAATAAATCAGATCAGAATCAATAGAATCAATCAAATTCATCAAAATTCATAAATAATCAAATCATCAGAATTAATAAATCATAGAATAATAAATCATAATTCTAATCAATAAATCAATTCATATTTCAATCAAATCAATCAAAATAAATAGAATCAAATCAAAGTCAAATTTAAAGAAATCTCAAATCATAAATAATCAATAATCAAATCAATCAATCATTGATAGAATCATCAAATCAATCAAATAATCAATATCAAATAATTCAATTCAGAAATCAATCAATAGAATCAATTCATAGAATTCATTCAGAATCAATCATTCAATAGATCATAATCATAGATCATAGGAATCAAATCATCAATTCAATAGATTCATAATCATATCAATATCAATCAATCAATAATCAAGAAACTATAATAATAATACCAATAAATAACTAATAATAGAATCAGAACTTCAATATAATCAATCATAGAATCAATTAAATCACTAGATAATAAATAAATCATAATATTTCATCATAGATAGAATCAGAATAAATCAATTAATAAATTCAATAATCATCAATAATGAATCAGAATCAATAAATCAAATCATAATCAATCAAATCAAATCAATCAAGAATCAAATCAATAATCATCAAAGAATCAATCAATTCAAATCAAATCAGAATCAATCAGAATCAACAAATAATAATGATAGAAATAGAACCATAACAAAATCAAACTAATGATAATCAATTCAATATATCATCAATCATAATAATAATAATATCATATATCAATCATCATCAATATTCATATTCATAATATCATCATCAAATGATCAATCAATAATAATCATAATTCATATTTCATATAATAATTCAATCGAATCAGATAATTCATATCTATTCATAATTCAGATAATCAATAAATCCAATAATATCAATAATTCAATCAATTCATAATCATATCAAATCATCAATCAATCAATCAATAAAATATTAATCAATAATACTTATAATAATCAATCAAATCAAATAAATCAAATCATAATAAATCAAATAGATCAATCAGAATCAATCAAATCACTTCAAATCAGAAATCATATCAGAATAATCAATCAATATCAATAGATAGAATCGATTTATTTCAATATCAAATCAATAATAAATAATAGAATTATCAAATAATCAAAAATCAAATCAAATCAAATCAATAGAATAGAATAGAATTCAAAATCAATAATCATAATCAATAATCAAATCAATAATTAATCAATTCAATAGAATTCTATCAATCAGAATCAATAATCAATAGAATCAAATCAAAATGAAATCAAAATTGTTCAAATCAATCGAACGAATCAAATAAATAAATAAATCATTCAATCAAATCTAGAATCAATAAATTCAAATAGATCAAATATCATCATAATAGATAATTTATCATCAATCAGAATAATCATCATCAATCAATCAATAATAGAATCAATAGAATCAAATATCAATAACGAATCGAATCATCAAATCATAATTCAGAAATAATTTCAATCAGAATCATAATAATTCAGATAGCACCAGAAATCAAATAAATCAGAATCAATAGAATCAATCAGAATAGAATCAAGAATCGAATCGAATTGTTGAACTATTCAGAATAGAATTCAAATCAGAATAGAATCCAGAAAACGAATTCATCATATCAACAATCAAATCAATAATATTCATAGAATCAATCAATCATCAATCAAATCAAATAGAATTCATAGAATTCATATTTCAGAAATCAAAATAAATTCAATAAATCAGAAAATGAATCAATCAGAATTGAATTTCAATAGAATTCAATCGAATAATAGATCAATATATCAAATAGAATCAATAGAATCAGAATAATTCATCATCATCATCCAATCAATCAATCAGAACAGATTTTAATCATCTTCAATAGAAATCAATTCAATCAATATTGAATTTAATATATTTCATCAATACTTCATAATCATTTCAATCATCTAATCAAATCAAGAATAATCTATTGACTATATCATCAAATCATAATAACAATAGATCGAAATCAAATGAAATTAAAATAAAAGAATTTCTTTCCAAATTTCAAAATAAAATTTTTCTTTTTCAAAATTCAAAAATTTAAATAAAAAAGAAAATTTTAATAAAAAAAATTTAACCCAGAAAATAAAATTTCAAACTTAAAATCAAAAAAAATAAAATTTCAAATTTAAATAAATTAAATATTTTTTTCATCTTCATTTCATAAAATTAAAAATAAATTTAAATTTAATTTTTATAAATTTAATTTTCAATATTAAATTAAAAATTCAAAAATAAAATAAATAATTTAATTTCAGAATACCCGAATAAAAATTCTTTCAAAAAATTTAATCAAAAAAATTTCAAAGAAATAAAAATTCAAAATTCATAAATTTCAAAATTTCAAATAAAATTCAATCAAAAATCAATTCAATAAATTCAAATTTCATAAATCTTTTCATTAAATTTCTTTTATTAATTTTCCCTTTCATTTAAATTAATATCAACCCTTTTTAATTTTTCTAAATTTTTTAAATTTAATTTAATCTTTCTTTCAAATTTTTTAAATTCGAATTTTTCTTTAATTAAATTCAAAATTTTCAAATTCAAAAAAAAAAGAACAAAATTTCAAATTTTAAAATCAAATTTAAATATTTCAAATTTAATTTCTTAAAAACTTTTAAATTCAAAAATTTTCAAAAATTTCAAAATTTTCAAAAAATCAATTTTTAAAAATCAATTCAATAATATTAAAATCAAATTCAAATTTAATCAAATAAAATTTAATTCAAATAAATAATTTAAAATTTAAATTTCAATCAAGAAAAATTTTAATTCAAATCAATAGAATTCATAAATTCAATCAATTCAATAAATTCAGAATAGATAATATAATCAATAATAGAATCATCAACAAATAGAAGTTAGAGAGTCAAAGAGAATTAGAGAGAATGAGAGAGTTAGAGAGAGAGAGAGAGAGAATGAAACGAGAGAGAATGAGAGAGAGAGAAAGAAATTAGAGAGAGAGAATAAATGAGAATGAATGATGAGATGATGAGAACGAGAATGATGAAATGAATGAAGACGATGATGAATGAGAAAATGAGAGAGAGAGAGAAGAGAACTAGAGTTAGAGAGAGAATGAGATGACTAAAGAGACTAGAGAGAAATGAGATGACTAATAAGAATGAAGAACTAACAATGACTACTACTAGACGAGAGATATCATATCATCAATAATCAAATCAATCATCAATATATCAATATCAATCAATCAATATCATCATCAATAATCATCAATAATCATATCATCAATCATCAAATCAGTTCAATCAATTCAATATTTCATTCATTTCATTCATAAATTTCAGAATTCAGCAATAGAACTTTTATTCAGAATCATAGTTTGTTCAAGTAATCAAATTCATCAGTTCATCATTCATCACTATCAATCAAAGAATCAATCATAATCAATATCATATCATCATAATAGATATCAATCATATCATCATCAATAATCAGATAACATAATCAATAAAACTAATGAATAAATCATCATTTAGATAATTAATAGATATCATCATACGATCGAAATCAATATCATCAAATCAATAATCATCAATAGAATCATATCAGAATCAGAATATCAAATTGAATCAATCAGAATTCAATATATCATATCATTCATATCATAATCAGAATCAATCATAGAGAATAAAGAATCAATCAATTTCATCATTGAATAAATCATAAATCATCAATCAATATCATCAACGTATCAATATATCAGATATTCAATTACATATCAATAGAATTATTTATCAGAATCATAATATCATATCAGAATCAGAAAATAATTTCAAATAATAGAATCAAATCAGATAGAGAGAGTCAGAAAGAAGAGAGAGAAATGAAGAGAGAGAGAATGAAAAATGATGAGAGAGAGAGAGAGAGAGAGAATTAGAAAAGAAAATGAAATGAAAAATGAAATGAGAAATGAAGAAAAATGAAAACTAAAATGAATGAGAGAGAAAGAGAGCTTAATGAGAGAGAGAGAATGAACGAAAGAAGAATGAAGTTAACTAAACGAAACTAAGAACTAAAACTAAACTAAGCTAGAACTAAGAAAATGACTAGAAGATGAAAGAAACTAAAATGAGATGAAGTTAAACTAGATGAGATGAAGAAAAAGATGTTAAAGAATGAAAGGAAATGAAACTAAAGAAAAAGAAATAAAACTAGAAAGAACTAGAAAAAATGTAAATGAATGACTAATGAACTAAGAAACTAGAACGTAAAACTAAACGTGAACGAAGAGACTAACTAAAGAACGAAACGCAATCACCAATCAATCAATAATCTTCAAATCAATCATCAAAATCAATAATCAATTCATCAACCATCAATCATCAATCAATCATAATCATCAATCAATAATATCATATCATCATCATCAAATCAATTCATCATCATAATCATCATATCATATAATTCAAATTTCACAAATCATGTCAAATAATCAATAAATTTATCAAATCAAATCAAATCAATCATCATCATCATCATCATCATCATCAATCAATATCATCAGATCATCAATCAATCATCAAATGAGAGAAATGAAACGAATGAGAATGCGAAAGAGAACGAAACGAGAAGAAACTCAGAACGAGAACGAAACGAACGAGAAGAGATGAACGAGACGAACCAGAACTACGAACAACAAGACCAAACTAATGACGAACCAAGACCAACGACAAGAAAGAACTAGAGAACTAGAACTAAAACGAAACGAAACTAAGAAACTTAGACTAAGAAACTAAGAACGACGAGAAACGACTAAATGAAGAAATGAAGAAAAAGAAAAAGAAACTACTACTAACTACTAAACTAGAAATGAATGAAGAAAATGAAACGAAATGAGAAATGAAATGAATGATGAATGAAATGAGAGAGAAATGAAAGAGAAAGAGAAATGAAGAGAATGAGAAATGAAAAGGAAAAACTAAGAAGACGAACTAAAATGAAGAACTAGATGACTAAAACTAAATGAAAGACTAAAGCTAGAACGACTAACGCGATGCTAAGTTAAACGAAAATGAACTAAGCTAAACTAAATGATGACTAGAAACGAGAACTAAACTAAATGAATGAAATGAATGAGAAATGAAACGAGAACGAATGAGAATGAAAGAGAATGAGAAACGAAATGAAATGAAATGAAAATGAAATGAAAATGAAATGAAATGAAGAATGAGAGAATGAGAATGAAAGAAAGAGAAAGAAAAATGAATGAAATGAAACTAGAGAAGAAAGCTAAACTAAACTAAAGAATGAAGCTAGATGAGAACTAGAAAGAAAACTAAGAACTAAGCTTAAAGCTAAGCTAAACTAAGAAGTTAGAAAAAATGAACTAAAGAAACTAGACTAAAACTAAACTAAAACTAAAAACTAAGCTTAAACTAGAAACTATGACTAAACTAGAAACTAGAACTAAAGAAGCAAAAAAGAAACTACAAACGACTAAGTTAAAGTTAAACGTAAACCAAGAAACTTAAAACGAAACCAAAGAAAAAAACTTAATGAACGAAAAACTAGAAAGAAAGAAGAAAACTAAACTAAAAAGAACTAAAGAAAGTTAAGAAAGAAAACGTTAAAGAAAGAAAGACTAAGAGAACTAAAACTAGAAACTAAAAAGAGAACTAAACTAGAACTAGAAACGAAAGAAAAACTAAACTAGAAAGGAAGTTAAAGTTAGAAAAAGAAAAACTAAAAAATAACTTAAACTTACTAATAACGAAGTCAAACGAAAAAGAACGAGAAGAATGAAACGAATGAAATGAATGAAAGAAGAAAAATGAAGAAACGAAGCTAGAAATGAGAGAAAACTAAGAACGAAATGAAGAACTAAAGTTAAAACTAGAACGCGAAACTAACGAGAACTAAACTAAACTAAATGACGACTAACTAAACGAAATGAAGAAAGCCAAAGAGAACTAAAGCTAAACTAAAAAACGAAATAACTATGACTAAAGAAACTAACGAAACGAAGACGAGACGACGACGAACTAAAGACGAACTAAGAACGAAGCTAACGCGTAAAGCGAAACGTAAGCGAGAGAGAAATGAATGAAAGAAAAATGAAATGAGAAGAGGAAGAAACTAAAATGAGAGAAGGAAGAAAGAACTAAGAATGATGAAAAACTAAACTAGTTAAAGAAAATGAAACTAAAGTTAGAAGTTAAACTAGAAACTAGAACTAAAATGAATGAAATGAAGAAATAAAACTAGAAGCTAAAATGAGATGAATAAAACGAAACTACTACGACGACGAACTAAAGAAGAAATAAAACTACGACTAAACTAAATGACGACGCGAAACTAAACTAGACGAATGACGACTAAGAAACTAAATGATGAAACGAAGAGAAACGCGAGAACGAACGAACGAACGAACGAAGCGATGACGAAACGACGACGACGAAGACGACGACGACGACGACGACGACGACGACGACGAACGAGAGAGAAACCAAGAAACGAAACGAAGAGAAGAGAACGAGACGACGACGAACGAACGAAACGATGAAAGAAAAAAAAAAATGAAGAAATGAAATGAATGAAATGAATGAAATGAAATGAAAGAAAAATGAGAAAACTAAAGAAAGAAAGAAATGAAGAAACGAAAAATGCTAACTAAAGTTAAACTAAAGAAACTAAAATGTTAAGAAGTTAAAACTAAGAAGAAAACTAAAGGAAAAGAAAAGTTAAACTAGAGAAACTAAGAAAGAACTAAACTAAACTAAAAAGAGAAAAAGAAACTAAAAACTAAAGAAAACTAAACTAAGATGACTAAAGCTTAGAAACTAAAAAGGACTAAATGAAAAAACTAAACTAATGAAAAACGAAGGAAGAGAAACTAAAAAACTAAAATAAAAGAAAGACTAATGAAATGAGAGAAATGAGTCAAATGAAATAAATGAAATCAGAAGAAAAACCAGAATTAAATCAAATAATCATCAATAATAATATAATCAGAATCATCATCATAATATCATAATCATCAAATCATCAAATCAATATCAGAATCATCAAATCATCATCATATCAGAATCATCAATCAGAATAATCAGAATCAGATCAGAATCAATCAATCAAATCAATGTCAATCAAGTCAACACCAGTTCAACAAGATCAATCAGAACAGAAATCAATCACATATCATAATTAATATCATCATCAAATCTTAATTTATCATCAAAATCAGATCAATAGAGAATCAATCATATCAGAATCAATATATCATCAGATATTTATCATATCATATATCATCATTTCATATCATCATATCATAGATATCAATAATATCATCATCAATATCATCATCACAGATAATACCAGAATCATCAGAATCATCATCATCAATAGAACAGATTCATAGAATCAATCATAATCATAGAATCAGCACTAATCAGATATCAATAGAATCAATCAGAGAGATAGAATAGAATCAATAATCAAATAATTTCACATCTAAGATCAGAGAACGAATCAGAATCAGAATCGACATTCATCATCATATCAATCATCAATAGATTTCATATCACAATAATCAATTCAATCAATTTCAAAAATTCAATTCATCATCAATATATCTTCAATATCATCTAATTTCAGATATCATTTCATATCAAAATCAATCATCATATTCATATCAATAAAGATAATCAATAGCAATAACTAATCAAATTCAAATTCATATCATATCATCACTTCAATCAATCAAATTCATATATCAATATCAGATAATCAATATATCAGATATCATCAGATATCACCAAGATCAATTCATATCAATAATTCAATTCACAAATCAGAGATGACGAACGAAGAATGAATGACGACGAACGACGAGACGACGACGACGAAGAGATGAACGAAGAAGAATGAAGAAGAACGAACGACAAACGAAACGATGAACGAATGATGAGTGAAAAACGAGAACGAGAGAACTAGAACTAGAGAAGTTAGAACGAGATGAAGAGAGAATGAACTAAAGTGATGAGACTAGAGTTAGAACTAGACGAACGAAGAAGAACGAGAACGAATATAAGAAATATATTTAATAAATTATCAAATTATCAATATCAGAAATCAGATCAATCAATCAGAATATATAATCATCAGAATCAATAATTCATCAATCATTGATATCATGATTCAGATATCATCATCAATATCATCATCATCATATCAATCAATCAAAGATAATCATCAAATCAATCAGAATCAATCAATAGATCAAGATCAGAGAGAGAGAGATATCACAATATCATCAAGATAATCAGAATACATCACAGACATCACCACCACCACCAGATCACCAGAACACAGATCACCACAGTCAATCAAACGAACTCAAACGAAAGAGAAGACTAGACTAACTAGAATAGAATGAAAGACGAAGAGAACTCAGAAGTCAAGAGACGAAGAAGAAGAAAGAAATGAGAATGAATGAAATGAACGAAATGAATGAGAAGTTAGAACTTAAAATGAGAATGAGAGAAACGAGAGAAGTTAAGTTAGAGAACTAGAACTAAACTAAACTAGAAAGAGAAAGAAACTAGAGAGAAAAGTTAATGAAGAAACGAAAAATGAAATGAGAATGAAGATGCGAACTTAGAGAATGAGAAACTAATGTGAATGATGACTAGAAGAAATGAAACTAAAACTAGAAATGACTAGAAACTTAAGAAGATGAAACTAGAAAAAATGACTAATGAGAGAAAAGACTAGACTAAGAAATAAACTAAACTAGAACGATAGACTTCAATAACGAATCAAATCAGATATAATAATTAATATTCATTCATATAATTCATAATAATCAATCAATTAAATCAATTCAATCAATCATAATTATTCATTCATCAATTCAATATATCAATAGAATATCAATTAATATATCATCATCATCATTCAATTCATCATATCATATCATATATATATCAATCAATCATCATATCATCATATCATCATATCATCAATCATATCAATCAATAATATCAATAGAATCATCAATAGAATCAAATCAATAATAATCATATCAGATCAGATACATCATAATGAAACGAACGAGAACGAACGAACGAATGAAGAATCTAGAAATGAGAGAAATGAAAGAGAGAGTTAAACGAGAACTTAAGAAGTTAAGAAAGAAGTTAAGAAAATGAAGAGAAAGAACTAAGAAAAGAGAAAGAGAAATGAAATGAGAGAGAGAGAGAGAAAAGGAGAAAGAAACTAGAATGAATGAAGAAACGAGATGAAGTTAACGATGACTAACGACGACTACTAAGAAGACTAAGAACTAACGAAACTAAATGAAGAAACGAAAGAAACGAAGGGATCAGAAATCAATCAAGATCAAGATCAGATCAAGAATCAATCAACTAGAATCAATCAGAATCAGATCAAGATCAAAGAATCAATTCAAGATTAAAGATTCAATAGAATCATCAATAGAGATCAATAGAATCAACTACTAGAATAGAAACAGATAAATTCAAGAACAAATTCATCAAATCAATTCAAATAATAGAGAATCAATCAATAGAATCAACAGAATCAATTCTACACCTCTCAGACACTCAAGACCAACAAGATCAAAATTCATCTGAATGATGAACGAACGAGAACGAAATGGAATGAATGAATGAATGAGAATGAGAAATGAAATGAGAAATGTGATGAAGACGACGAAGAACTAAAGAAGAAGTTAGAACTAGAAGATGATGATGAAAAGAACTAAACGAATGAATGCTAGAGAACGAACGTGAGAACTAGAACGACGAACTAAGACCAGACAGACGGAATGAACTACCAGAACTAGAGAGAAATGAATGAATGTGAAAGGAGAATGAATGAGAGAATGAGAGAGAAATGATGAACGAAACGAATGCGAACCCTGAACGTCGCGAACGAAACCGAAACGACGACGACGACGAACCAGAACGACGAGCAACGACGACGACGACGACGACTACTACGAACGAAGAAGAACGACGACGACGACGACGACGACGAACGAAGACGAACGACGAAACGAAACCTTAGAAATTAGAGACGAAACGAAACCAAGAAATGAGAGGAATGAGACGAGGAACCAAGAAGAGAAATGAAGGAAGAACTTAAGAGAATGAAAACTTAGACTAACTAGAAGACTACTAACTAGACTAAACTAAGACTAAGAACTCAAGAAAAACTTAACTCTAAGAAACTATGACTAACTAGAACTAAGAAAACGACGAGAGACTAAGTTAAGACGACTACGACGACTAAGAGAAGCAATAACTACTACTAAACTAAACGAGAACTAAGAAAGAGAAAAAGAGAACTAAGACTAAGAAAAGAGAACTACGACTACTACTAACTACGACTACCAACTAAAGAGAGAGAGAAATGAAGAACGAAATGAAACGAGAATGAGAAATGAGAGAAATGAGAGAATGAAATGAGAGAATGAGATGATGAACTAAAGTTAAATGCTAAGACTAAGAAAGAAACTAAAGTTAGAAGAACTAGAACTAAACTTAAGCTTAGAAAGAACTAAATGAGAAAGAAATGGTGATGAGGAACCAAACTAAACTAGAACTAGAACTAGAGAGAAGAGAGAAACTAAAGACTAGCTCAAGACGACGACTAACGACGACGACCAACTAATGAACACTCCTTTATCGTTTATCACCAAGAATTATCAGAATCAGATTCAATAGATATCTTCATCATATCTATTCATTCAGAAATTCATATATCATCATCTAAATCATCAATCAATAGAATTTCAATCATCATAATTATCCATCATTTATCAATATCATCATCATATCAAAGAATTCAATATATCAGTAATATCAATTCAATATATCAATAATCATTCATATCGTTCATAATCGTCATATCAAATTCAAATATCTATCACAAATCAAGAATTCAATCATTTATCACAGAATGTCTTCATAATTCAATCAATTCAGATAGAATTCAATAGAATCAATAGATAGATTCATAGAATCAATCAGAATCAATGATCAATCAAGATAATCAAATCAATTCAGATCAGAAGAATTCTTCAAAGTTCAACAATGAATTTTATCAGATCAGATCTTCAGATCAAATTCAGAATTCAATCAATCGAGACAAGATTAGATTACAAATTTTATTCAGATCATTAAATCATAACCAGATCAATTCAGAATCAGATTCAGAATTCTATTCAATTCTAAATTTTTATTATTCAATCAATTCTAAGTATAATTCAGAAAGTTTACTTTAAAGAATATCACTAGAATAATTTTAACTTCTTTATTATTATTATATCAGATCAGAAAATCTTCTTCAAATTTTAAATCAGAATAATAATAATATCATATAATTTATTACTTTAATAGAATCATAATTTTAGAAGATGTCAACTTTAATCAGAATCGTCAGAATTAGTCTTTCAGAATTTTATACTTCTATCAATAATCAAACCAATCTTTACTTCATATTACCAAGAATAATTCAATACTTCAAATTTAATTTTATTAAGTTTAAAGAAACTCCAAATTAGTCTCTCCCCCCCCCTTTAATTCTTTAGAAAATTAATAAGTTTAATTAATTAAGAACTCATACTTTATAAAATTAAATCAATAATCAGAAGTTACTTAGAGAGAAATTAGAATCTCAAGAGAATTTCAATTCTCCTTTCTTTAGTTCTTTTAAATCAAATAATTTTATACTAATTTTAAAATTCAAGAATACTAATTTTAGAGAGAATTACTTTAAACTTTAATTTTAAATTAATCAATCTTACTTTATATCAATAAATCAATAGAATCAATAAATTTAATAAATCAATCAGAATTATTCAATATATATTTATCATCATATCACTAGAATTCATCAATATCATCAATAGATTCAGATCAAATTTCATCATCAAGAATTATCAGAATCAGAATTCATCAATAATATCATCAAATCATCAATAAATTCAAATCAGAATCAGTTGAATCTAAATCAATAGAATCAATATCAATATCAGATATCAATTCAATAGAATCCATCAATAGAAAGAATCACTTCATCAACATCAATCAGAATAATATCAAATTCATATTTCAATCAATCAATAATATCATAATCAATCAGAAATCAATCATCCAAATTCCCTTAGAAACGAACGCTAGAAACGAACGAGAACGAATGACGACGAACGAGAAGACGACGAGAATGAACGCGAAGAACGAAGACGAAGACGATGAGACGAAGACGACGATGAACTAGGATGAAACCAGAACGAGAAGAAACGACGACGACGACGACGACGACGACCAAGATGACGACGAAGAACGAAGATGAGAACGAGACCAGAACGAACGAAGAGCCAAGAACGAACGAATGCAGAAATCAAAATCATATCATCATCAAATCATATCATCATCAATCATCAATTAATTATTCAGAATCAGATAGATCAATAGAATCAGAATCATCAAATCAATATCATCAGATAATCAATATCAGAATTCAGATCAATAGAGAATAGAACTAATCATCAGAACAATATCAATAGAATCATATCAGAAATCGAGAATTTCAATAATCAATATCAATAATAGATATCATATCATCAATAAAATCATCAAGAAGCAAATCTTCAATTCAAATCAATTTATCATCAGAAATTACCACTTCAGAATACTTCAAGAATATATCAAGAATCAGAATAGAATAGAGAATCAGAGAAGAAATCTATCTAATAGAATAGAAAATCAATCAATCAAATTAGAAATCAATATCAAAAGAATACTAGAAATCAATCAATATCAATAATCAATAAATCATATCAATCAATCAATATCAAATTCTAATAGAATAAATTATCAAATCAATATATCAATTCATCAATAGAACAATACACAATATCTCAATCAAAATACTATCAAGAATCAATCAAAATCAGACAAATTATTATCTTTATCAACTAATCAATAAATCAATCAATTCAATCAATAATAATCAATCACCAATCATAATCAATCAATCATTCTCATCAATAATATCATCATTGAATCATCAATAATCAATCATTCATCATATTCAATATCATCATTATCACAATTCATATCATAATCAATCATCATAATCAATCAATCAATCAGATCATAATAATCATCAGAAATCATCATCATCATAATCAATCAAATCAGATCATAATCAGAATCAATCAAATCAGAATCAATCAATAAATCATACCATAATCAAATAAATCAATATCAATGAGAAATGAGAAAGAGAACCAAAGAGAGAGAAGAGAGAGAGACGAGAGACTACTACTACTAGAACTAACTACTAGAAACCAATAATACTACAACAATACAACAAATAATCAATCAAATCACAATAATCATATCATCAATAGAATCAAATCAATACAAATCATATTCAATAGATATATCAAATAATCATCAATAAAAATTTATCAATAATAAATCATCAAAATAATAGATAATCATCATCACAAATAATTATCATAATAATCATATATCATAGAATCAATTAATATCATATCATACACACAATCAATCATCATCAATCATCAATATATCAATGATAACAAATCAATCATCATAATAAATCAGAGAATTATCAAATCACAAATTACTATACTAGAGAAATAAAGAATCATCAATATCATTAATATCATAATATATTTAGAAATTCAATAATAATAATATCATTATCATAAAGTAATATAATCATCAAATAATTCAATATTTAATTTATCATAATATCAACTTCATTCAATAATAAATAATCAATCATAATATCATATCAAGAATTAATAATAAATTATCAATAGTAATATTAATATCAAACGATATCATCAATATATTTAATGATATCATTTAATAATTTAGAAATCAGAATCAATAGATTTTTAGATAGAATCAGAATTCAATTTATTTAATAGATAGAATCAATAAGAGAGATAATCATAGAATCATCATATATTTAATCAATAGAGATATCAAATATCAGAATCATAAATCAAATCAGAATCAAATAGAATCATAAATATAATAGAATTATCAATCAATCATATCATCATAGAATCATAGATAGAATCATAATAGAATCAATCAAATCAGAGAGAATCAATACAAATCAATAGAATGAATCAATCAATATCATATCTAGATATCAATATCATCAGAATATAATTATCAGATAGATATAATATCAATATATTTAGATATCAATAGAATCATAGAGAATCAATAATAATAGATATCATAATCAATATCAATAGATAATAATCATCATCATCATCATCAAATATCAATATCAATCAATATCAGATATCATCAATATACAAATAAATCATATCAAATCAAATATCAATAATATCAGATATCAGAGATAATCAATATATCATACGATCAATAGAATTCAAGAGAAATCAAATTCAATAGAATCATCATAATTATCAATTCATATAGAATTTAATCAACAAATCGAATCAATCAAATAGATTCATATCAATAGATATTTCACAGAGATATATCAGATAGAATCAACAATTTCATATAGAATTCAATAAATCAAGATGAGAGAAGAACGAGACTAATGAAATGAGAGAGAATGAGAGAATCAGACGAGAACGAGAGACGACCAGAACGAGACGAAGCGAAGTCAGAGAGAAATGACGAAGAACTAAAACAACTAGACCAAAGAATGACCAACCAGAGAAACCAAAACCATGAACTAGACCAGAACCAGAAAACTAAGAGACTTGCCAACCAAGACGAGAGAGACTAATGAAGAGCTAACCAACCAGACAAGACAGACTAACCAGAGACGACTAACCACCAACACCACCAACTAAGAACGAACTAAGACCAACAAGACCAACCAATTCAATTAATTTATCAGATTCAATAATTAGAATCAATCAGAATCATAATTTCAGAATCAAATTATCATATCATCATAATAATCATCATAATTCATAATTTATCAATCAATCAATAATATCAATAATCAATAATAAATTTCAATCCAATTCATATCAATCATTCATCAATCAATCAATAATAGAATCAATAGAAATCGTTCATCAATAAATCATCAATATCAATATTTAGCAGAATTCATAATTCATATCAATAATCAAAATCAATCAGTTCAATAATAGAATCAATTCATTTCAATCAGAGAATTCAATCAATTCAATCATATCTTCAGAATCAATTTTAATCAATCATCACAATCAAAATCAAATCAATCAGAATATCAAATAATTCAATCATATCAGAATAAATTCATTATCTATTAATAATCTATCAATAGAATTTCAATCATATCAATTATCATTCATCATCATCAATAGAATTCATATATTTATCATATCATTCATATCATCAATAATCAAAAATCATTTCAATTCAGAATTCAAATCATTTCAAATTTAATTCAATCAAGATCACAATCAATCATCAGAATTCAATCATAATCATAATATCATATCAGAAAGATAACAATTTCATACTATCAATTAATCACCAGAATCAAGAATGAGAATCTTTAGAAATGAACCAATGAACGAAACGAGAATGAGAATGAACGAAATGAAACGAGAGACGAAGAGAAGGAGAAGACTTAAACTAAATGAGAAGAGAAGTTACTAAGTTAAACTAAGAATGAAAGGAAAACTTAGAACTAAGAAGTTAAGTTAGAACGATGACTAAACTAAGAAATGAAATGAAACTAAACTAGAACTAAGACCTAAGGAAAGAGAAATGAAGAGAAGTTAAGCTAAGAAATGACTACGCTAGAATGAAACTAACTAGAGAATGCTAAACTAATGCTAACTAAATGAATGAAGTTAGAAAGAAATAAGAACTACTAAATGAACTAAGAGAATGACTAAGAGAAATAGAAATGAACTTAATAAATAGAGAGTTAAATGAGAAAGAGAATCAAAACGAATGAAATGAGATGATGAGAACGAGACGAACTCGAAGAGAATGTCAAGAGAGAATGAGAGAGAAATGAGAAAAGTTAGAAAAATGAAATGAAAGAGAAACTATGACGAACGAATGAGAGAAGAAGAAGAAACTAGAGAACTAAACTAAACTAAGCTAGAGTTAGAAAGAATGCTAGAAACTAAACTTAAACTAACTAAAGAACTAAGACTAATGAACTAGAAACTATGACTTAAAACTAGAGACTAAGAACTAGAAATGAAGTTAAATGAGAGTTAAGTTATGAGAGAGAGAGAAATTAATGACTAGACTAGAACGAAATCTACGAACCAACAACGAACAAGAACTCAGAACAACGAACTCACTCGAAACTCAAACTCTACGACTCTAGAGACTCAGAAGAGAGAATGAACTTCAGAAATCAGAACTCAGAACGAACCGAAGAACGAAGAACCTCAGAACCAAGAACGAACCAACTACCACCTACCAGAACCAACGACGAACTCCAGACCGAAGAAGACGAATACCTACCACCACCAACCACAATTATATCAGAATATTTAATTGAAATACTTTAGAATCAATATATCATCAATATCAAATTCATCAGATCATTCAATATCATTTATTTAGATCAATATATCAATATCAATTAATATCAATTTCAATCAATAATAAATCATCATAATCATATCATCAGATAAATTTATATTCATATCAGATATTCATAAATATCAAATCAATAATAATCATCAAATCAATAAAAATCAATAATATCATAGAATATCAATCATATCATCATAGAATCATCACAATCATCATCAATCAGAATCATAATCAATCACAAATTCAAATCAATCAATCAACGCGCGACGTCGAGACTCTAGAACGAAACAACGAACTACGAACGACGAGACTACGAACGACTAGAACGAACGAATACCAACACCACCACCACTAGAGAGAACCACCAGAGAACTCAACCACGAAACTCCCTCTTCAATACTACTAGAATCAGAAATCAACTCACAACTCATACACTACAGAACAGAATCACACTACCAACCACCAGAACCAGACCAATGAATGAGAGAATGAGAGAAATGAATGATGAAATGAATGATGAATGATGAGAATGAAACGAGAATGAATGAATGAGAGAAGAAACTAGCTTTACGACGACTACTACAACGACGACGCGACGAAGAAGAGAACTAAGAAACTAAGAAACGAACGAAACGACGAGACTAAGACGCTAACTAACGCTAACTATGAGTTAGAAACGACTAAGAAGTTAGAACTTAAGACTAAGAAGCTAAGACGAGAACTAGACTAGAACTAAAGAGACAAGAGACCAAGACAACGACGACAACGACCAAACCAAGACGACTACCACCAACGAAACTTACCAATAATTATTAATTTAATTTAATCTTTATCATCAATATCAAATTATCATATATCATATCATCATTATATCAATCATAATCATAATCATAATCATCAAATAGATAATCTATCAATAATTCATCATCATCAATAATATCATCATATCTAATCAAATCAATATCATCAGAATCATCTTCATACTTCATATTCAATATATTTCAATAATAATCAGAATCAAATTCATAACACAATCATCAGAATCAATCAATCATCAATAGATATCATCAATATATCAATATCAATCATAGAATCAATATCATAATAATATCAGAAAATAATCATATCAAATCATATCACAAATCTATTATCAAATCAAAAATCATATAGAATCAGATCAATAAATTCATAATCAAAGAATCATAATCACAATAACAAATTCATAGAATCAATAATAGAATCATTAGAATCAGAATATCATTTAGAATATCAATCATATATCATCAATCAAATATTCAGAATCAATACGATCATTCAATTTGATATTTCATAATTTAATATCAATATCAATATCAATATCAATAAATCATCATCAATATATCATCAATAATCATCATATTTATTCATTCATATTCATTTAAATAGATCAAATCATATCATAGAAACGATAGAATCAATAATAATCATATCAGATATTTCAAATTCAGAAATATCAAATTCAGATAGAATCATAAATCAATCAATAATCATCACATCATAATCAAATATATTATCATCATAATCATAGAATCACAAATTTCATCATCATATCAAATTAATCAGAGAATTTATCAATCGCAATATCACGAGAATGAGTTAGAAATGAGAGAGAGAGAGAATGAATGAATGAGAATGAGAGAATGAATGAGAATGAGAACGAGAACGAACGAGAATGAGAACGAGAGAGAATGAGAATGAGAAGAGAGAGAGAGAGAGAGAATGAAATGAGAATGAGAGAGATGAATGAGACCAAGAATGAAATGATGAAGAAAGAGAATGAAATGAGAGAAGAGAACTAAGAACTTAGAAACTAGAATGATGCTTAAACCTTAGAAGAAGAGAGAACTAGAAGAAAACTAGAGATGAATGAGAGAAAGAGAAATGAGAATGAAATGAAATGAGGAATGAGAAAGAGAGAGAGAGAGAGAGAGAGAGAATTAGAGAATCAAATAGAGAATTAATCATCAAATTTAATAGATAGAATAATCAGAATCAATAGAATTCATCAATTCATCAATCATCATATATCATATCATCATATAATCATATCATCATTCAATTTCAATAATATCAATTTATCAAGAATCATCATATCATCATCAATATTCAATATCATCAATAACATTTCATATCATCAAATCAAATTCAATCATTCATATAATCATCAATATCATCATCATTCATTTCAATAATCAATCATATCAATTCAATCATCAATAAATCATCAATTCAAGAAAATTCATATCAACTATCATCAATTTAGAGATTTCAATTCAATCAATCAATTCAGTTTAGACGACGACGAACGAGAAATGAGAAACGAGAATGAATGAGCTCTAGATGAAGAAGAATGAGAATGAGGAACTAGACGAAGAAGAACTAGAACGAAAGCTTAGCTAAGTGAATGAAGAGAAGAGAAAAGAGAAAGGAAGCGAACTGAAATGATGATGACGATGAAGTTAAAGAGAAACTAGACGAACTAGAACGAAGAACGAATGAAGAAATGAAAGTTAACTAGAAATGATGACGAGCTTATGACTAATGATGACTAAGAACGAGAACGACGAACCAAACCAAACTTAGACGAAGAACCAAACCAAAGCTTAAGACCCTTAATCATATAATTACTTCATAGATCAATAATAATCAAATATCTTCATCAATAATCATCAATATCATTTAGATCAATATCAATCATCAATATCATCATCAGAATCATCATCATCAATATATCATAGATAATTATCATTCACAAATCATTCAATATCAATAATATCATCATATCAATATCAATAATCATCAGAATCAGACTTCATACATCAGAATCAGAACAAATCAATCAGATCAATTTAATCCCCCCCCTTCCCCCCCCCCCCTTCCCCCCCCCCCCCCCCCCCCCTCCCCTCGCCTTCACAATCAGAATCAATATAATTCAATTTCATCATCATCATCATCATATCAATATCAATATCAATCAATAATCAGAATTCAAAATCAAATATCATAATCGAATCATCTTCGATTCATATCAAATAATCATAGATATCATCATAATCAGAAGAAATTCATAGCATTTCATATCATCATATATCAATAGAAATCATCACATATCATATCACAATAATTCAGAAATCAATCACTATCAGACATATTCAATAATACAGACAATCAATTATCATTATCCAATAATCAAATAAGAACAATATCAAAAATAGATTCCGTTTTTCCAAAAAATCATCATCTTCATCGGGTATCAAAAATAAAATCAGAATCACAAAGTTTCAAAATCAAAACCACCACCAAACCCCCAACCAAAAACCAAAAAACCACCCCCAAAGGTTTATTAAATTTTAAATCAAAAAGAAAATCAAAATAGAACAAAAATCACCGAAACAATTTTAATTCTACGAAAATATACCCACCAAACCAACCAAACCAAACCAAAACAAAAACCACCAATACCAAATCAAAATTTTTTCTTTAAAATTATAAAATTAAAAATCTTAACATCTAAATTTTATTAAATTATAATTTAATCAAAAATTTATAAATTTAAATTTAATATAATCTTTTCTAAATTCTTTTTAATCAATAAATCATCAATAAATTTTTAATCATATCATAATCAATTCAATCAATAAAATCATTCATTAAATCAATATCAATATATCATCAATCAATCAATAATCTTTCATAATCAATTTTCATCAAATTAAAGATCATTAATCAAATTCAATGAATAATAATCAATAAATATTTAAAAACATTTAAATAAATCACAATTTTAATCATCAATAATCAATTATCAATAAATCAATCAATAATCATTTAATCAAATAATCAATCAAATTTCAAATCAATCATCAATTCATAATATCATCATAATCAATCAATTATCATCATATATTTTAATCAATAATTAAATTAAATATGAATTTCAATATAAATTTCAGAATAAATAAATTCATATTCAAATTATAATTTTAATCAATAAATCATAATCCATCACCAAATCAATCATTCAATCAATCAATCAGTTTCAGATCAGAATCACAATATCACAATCAATCATCATCATATCAATTCAATCAATAATCAATCAATCAATCAATCAATCAATCGAATCAATCAATAAATCAATCAATCAATCAATAAATCAATCAATCAATCAATAGATCAATCGATCGATCGATCAATCAATCGATAGATCGATAGATAGATGAATCAGATAGATCGATCAATCAATCAATCAATCAATCAATCAATCAATCAATCAATCAATGATCAATCGATCGATCAATCAATCAATAAATCAATCAATCAATCAATAAATAGATCAATAGAATAAATCAATCAATCAATCAATCAATCAATCAATCAATAGATGAATCAATCAATAAATATAATAAATCAATCAATACAATGATAGATAAATAAATAAATCAATCAATCAATAGATAGATAGATAGATAGATAGATTGATAGATGATAGATGATAGATAGATAGATATATAGATGAATAGATAGATAGATAGATAGATAGATCAATCAATAAATCAATCAATCAATCAATAGATAGATAGATAGATAATAGATACAATCAATCAATAGATAGATCAATAAATCGATCAGATCAATAAAATAGATCAATCAATAAATAATCAATCAATAGATCAATCAATCAATACAATCAATCAATAGATCAATCAATCAATCAATCAATCAATCAATCAATCAATCAATCAATCAATAAAATAGATAGATCAATCAATCAATCAATCAATCAATCAATCAATAAATAAATAAATCAATCAATCAATCAATCAATAAATAAAATAAAATCAATCAATCAATCAATAAATAATAAATAGATCAATAAATCAATCAATCAATCAATCAATAAATAAATAAATAAATAAATAAATCAATAAATAAATCAATGAATCAATCAATCAATCAAATCAATAGATAATCAATCAATCAATCAAATCAATCAATCAATCAATCAATCAAATAATCAATAAATACAATAAATAGATGAATCAATAATCAATAAATCAATCAATCAATCAAATCAATAAATACAATAAATCAATGAATAATAAATAAATAAATAAATCAATAAATGAATCAATCAATCAATAGATAAATCAATCGATAATAAAATCAATCAATCAAATCAATAAATAAATCAATAAATCAATCAAATCATCATTTCAATAATATTTTTATTTTTCAGAACTATCAATATTCAATATCATTCATCAATTCATAATATTCAATCATTCATAATGAATCAATTTCAATCAAATAGAATAAATAGAATCAGAATCTTCAAAATAAATAAATCAGATAGAATCAATCAGAATATATCAGAGAATAATCAGAGAATTTAGAAATAGAATCATAATAAATCAAGAATCAAATTCATAATATCAATATTCATTCAGAGAATCAATCAAATCAATAATCAATCAAATCAGAATCAATAGAATTTCAATTCAAATAAATTCAAATAGAATTCGAATTCAAATCAAATCATAGAATCAATCGAATTCAGAGTTCAGAATTAGAATAATCATACATCAATCAATATAAATCAATAATCAAATAATCAATCAATCAGAATCAATAGAATATCAATATAATCATATATCAAATATCAATAATTGATCAATCATCAATAGAAATAATACAATCAATAATATAATCGAAATCATATCATCATTCATAATCAGAATCATCAAATCAATCAATATCAGATTTCAATAGAATTCAAATAAATCAATATCAATCAATCAAATTCAAATAGAATCATCAAGAATAGATATCAATAGAATATAATCAATATCATCCATAATCAGAATCGAATCAATCAATCAATCAATTTCAGAATACAATACGAATTAATCAAATTTAATAGAATCAATATCAATAATTTAATAGAATCAAATAGAATAAATCAAATCAAGAAATCAAATTTAATCAATCAATATAATCATCAATCATAATATTCATATCATATTCAATTCAATAGATATTTAATCAAATCAAATCATCAATTCAATAATAATTCAAATATCAATATATCAATTCATCAATATCAATATAATAATTCAGATCAATCAATTCAATAATCAATTCAGAGATAATTTCAAATAAGAATCATCAATTCATAATCATTTCAATCAATTCAAATCAATTCAATCGAATATCAATAACAAGAATCAAGAATCAGAGAAATCAGAATTTCAGAATATCAATAAATCATCAATCAGAAATAAATAATCAATTCAAATCAATAATCAATATCATCATCAATAAATCAAATACTTCAATAAAGAATATCATAATCAAAGAATCATCAATAGAATCAAATTCAAATCAATCAAATCACAATTCAATCAATAATGAATCAATCAATTCAAATTCAATCAATAATTTCAATATCAATCAATCAATGAATTCAATCAAATCAAATCAATAGAATAATCAAATCAGAGAATTTCAAATAATCATATAGAATAATTATCAAATTCAGAATAGATTAAATAAAATTGAATTTCAAATCATTCAATAAATATCAAATCATTCAATAATCAAATCAAATAAAAATAAAGAATTCAATCTTCAATAATCAAATCAATCAATCAATTCAATCAATCAATAATAACTTCATCAATAAATTGAATCAAAAATCAATCCAATAAATTCAATCAAATCACCATCAATTCAATAATATCATTAATCAAAAATTATCACTCAATAGAATCAATCAGAATTCATAATCAAATCAAATGAAAGAATTCAATCAAATCAAATTGAAATTGAATCAAATCAAATATCAATCAAATAATCAATTCAATAAATTCATAATTATCAGAATCAATAATAATATCAACATCAGAATTCAAATAATCAAATTCAGATAATTGAATTCAAATCAAATCAAATAATTTCATTTCAATTCAAATCAAATCAATAATAGAATCATCAAATTGATCAATAGATAATTCATTCCAGAGAATCTCAATCAATCAATAATCGAATCAATCATATCAATTCAAATTTTATTTCTTGTTGCTTTCTTTTTCATTTTTTTTTCTCCATATTCTTTCTTCTTTAATTTCTTCATTTCTTCATAATTTTTAATCACTATCATCGTTCAATAATCAATAGAATCAATAGAATCAATAATCAATTCAAATTAATTGAAATCAATAAATAATATCAAATCATCAATTTAAATCGATGAATCAATAGATATAAATCAAATTCATCAAATCGAATCAAATGAATAGAGATACCAGAATCAAATCAAATCAAATCAACGAAATGAATCAGAAGAATCAGAATCAAATCAATGAACCAATAATATCAATCATCATAATAATCATAAATAATCATCAATAACGAATTATAAATCATAATAAATTGAATAGAATCATTCAATTCAATAATAGAATAATAGAATTCATAATCAATAATTCAATAGAATTCATAATTCATAAATAGAATCAATTTCATATAGATCAATCATTTCAATAATCAATTCATTTCAGAATTAATAAATCATTTCAATAATCATCAATCAAATCAATCATAAATTTCAAAGAATCTAAATCAGTAATAATAATCAGAATCAATAATCAATTCAATAATTTAAATAATATCAATCAGATAATTTCATCAATTCAATAATCAAATTCATAATCAATAGAATCAAGAATCAATAATTCAATACTATTTCAGAGAATCAGAATAAATCTCATAGAAATCAATAAGAATTCATAGAAGAGAATCATCAAGAATTCAATAATCATATATCAGAATCAAATATATCATCAAATCATCAAATCAGAATAGAATCAAATAGAATCATCAATCAAATCTCAAATTCATCAATCAAATAATCAGAATAATATCATAAATTCATCGATTCATCACATAATCAGAATTCATCAGAATTCAAATAATCAATCAATATCAGAATATTCAGAAAATCGAAATCAAATCAATCAATAGATTCAAATAGAATCATAATCATAATCAATAGAATTCAGAATCAGAAATAGAATCAAATCAGAATAATCCACTTCAGATCAAAGAATCGATAGAATCACTCAATAGAGAATATAAATACTCAATTCAGAGAATAAAGAATCAATCAGAAAGAATAACTAAATCAAATTAGAATTTCAATTCTTCTCAACGAATCAAATAGAATACCAGAGAATGAATTCAGAATTCAGAAATCAGAAAAATCAATCTATCAAATAGATAATAATTATAATAAATAATCATCTAGAAAGAATTCAGAATAGAATCAGAAATAGAATTTCAAGAATCATAGAATTCAATCACAATCAATATCACCAAAAGAAATTAGAAGGAGAAATGAGAAAGAAAGATGAAAAAGAATAACGAAAAAACTAAGGAGAAACTAAAGGAAGAAAAACTAGAAATTAACTTAAAAAGGATAGAGAGAATGATGAGAATGTTAGAGAATGAGAGAATGAAATGAGAATGGAAGAATCAGACGAGACGAAGTTGAGATGAGAAGAAAGGAGGAATGGAAAATAAATAGAGAAATTTAAAATCAAAAAGAAATCAATAAGAAGAAGAAATTTAGAACTAGAATTAAAATTAATAATAAGAACTAGAATAAGAAATAAATTAAATTAGAGAAAAATGAAATTAAGAAGTTAAAGAAACTGTAAAACTGAAAATCTAACCAATACCAAGAGAAAGGATCAACTAATATTTCATAATCAATCAATAAATAAATAATAATAATAATTATCATAATAAATAGAATCAATCATTCATATCAATAATCATCAATAATCAATAATAATTCTATCATAAAAATCAAATCAATAAATCAATCATATCAATCAATTCAAATCAATCAATATCAATTCAAGTAGGTAGATAGATAGATAGATAAATAGATAATAGATCAATACAATAAATAGATAGATAATCAATAGATATCAATAAAATAAATAGATAGATAGATAGATAAATCAATAAATAGATAGATCAATAATGATAGATAGATAGATAGATAGATAATAAATAATAAATAGATAGATAGATAGATAGATAGATATCAATATAAATACAATCAATAGATCAATCAATAAATAGATATGATCAATAAATAAATAAATCAATAATAGATAGATATAATAAATAGATAGATAGATCAATCAATAGATAGATAGATAGATCAATCAATAGATCAATCAATAAATAAATCAATCAATATATAGAATAGATAAATAAATAAATAAATAAATAGATAAATAAATAGATAAATAGATCAATAAATAGATAAATCAATCAATAAATAAATAAATAAATCAATCAATAAATCAATCAATAAATAAATCAATCAATCAATCAATAAATAAATAAATAAATAAATAAATAATAAATAAATAAATCAATAAAATCAATCAATAAATAAATAAATAAATAAATCAATAAATAAATAGATAAATAAATCAATAAATAAATAAATAAATAAATAAATCAATAAATAATAAATAAATAAATCAATAAATAGATAATAAATATAATAGATCAATAGATAAATAATCAATAGATCAATAGATAGATAAATCAATAGATCAATAATCAATCAATAATCAATAAATAATCAATAAATCAAATCAATCAATCAATAGATAGATCAATCAATCAATAAATAAATCAATAGATCAATCAATCAATCAATCAATCAATAAATAGATCAATCAATAAATAAATAAATAGATAGATAAATCAATAAATAAATCAATCAATAAAATAAATAAATCAATCATATCAATAAATCAATCAATCAATCAATCAATCAATAAATCAATCAATAAATATTTCAATCAATCAATCAATAAATCAATCAATCAATAAAATAAATAAATAAATAGATATAGATAGATAAATAGAATAGATACAATATAATAAATAAATAAATAAAAATAGAATAAAATATCAATAAATCAATAAATCAATAATCAATCAATCAATCAATAACAATAGATCAATAAATGATCAATCAATAGATCAATACATAGATCAATCAATCAATCGATAATCAATAAATCAATCAATCAATAGATAGATCAATCAATCAATAATCAATCAATCAATCAATCAATCAATCAATCAATCAATCAATAAATAAATACAATCAATCAATCAATAAATAAATAAATAGATAAATCAATCAATCAATAGATAATAGAATAAATAAATCAATCAATAATCAATCAATCAATAATAAATAAATAAATCAATCAATAAATAATCAATAAATAAATCAATCATCAATCAATCAATCAATAAATCAATAAATAAATCAAATCAATAGATATCAATCAATCAATAAATAAATAAATAGATAAATAAATCAATCAATCAATCAATCAATCAATAAATAAATAGATAGATAGATAAATAGATAATCAATCAATCAATAATATAGAATCAATAAATAAAATCAATAAATAAATAAATCAATCAATCAATCAAATAAATCAATAAATAAATAAATACAATCAATAAATAATATCAATCAATAAATAAATAAATAAATATCAATAAATAAATAAATCAATCAATAATAAATAATAATCATAATTTCATCGAAATCAATCAATCAATGAAATCGAACGAAACTGAATCATCAATAAATCAATCAGAATCAATCAATAGAGAATACATAAATAAATCAAATCAAACTCATAATCTCAATCAAATCAATCATTCTAATATCATCAGAAATCAAATCATACGAATTCATTCAATAATCAAATTCAGAACAAATCAATAGAATCATATTTCAGATATCAAATCAATAATCAATAATAATCAATATCAATAATAAATAAATGAATCAGAATCAAATTCAGAATCAGAATCAAGAATAGAATCAATAAATCAGAATCAATCAGTTCAACAAGATCATTCAAATCAGAATCAAAGAACGAGAATGAAACCTAGAAGAATACAACCGAGAAATGAACTCGAGAGAATCGAATCGAAGACGAACCAAACTCAGACGAGAAAACTCAGAGAGAAACGAGAGAGAAAGAAACCAGAATCAGAGAGAAGAGAATCAAGAAAAGACTTCAAACCAGAATTGAAAGAAATGAATGAACCAAGACTCAAAGAAAAGAATCAAATCAGAATCAAGAGAATGAAAGAAGAGAATTTCAGAGAGAGAAGAGAGAAGAGAAGAATGAGAGAAGAACGAAGAGAACTCATGAAATGAATCAAAGTCGAATGAGAGAGAGAGAGAATAGAATGAGAAGAGAATAAATGAATATTAAGAAAAATAAAGAATTTAGAGAAAATGAATTACGAGAATAATAAATCAGAGAAATTAGAGAGATACTAATAAAAAGAGAATAATAGAAATAGAACTGAAATCAATAAACTAGAACTAACTAATTATTTAAGACCAGAACTAACTAATAAATAAAATACTAAGAACTTAAGACTAATCTAATCAAGAATAATTACTTCAACTTCAAACTTTAATAAATAACCGAATCAAATCAATCAATAATCAAGAAAAAATCAAAAATCAATCAAGAATTTTCAAATATTCAATAGAGAATTCAATAAAGAATTCAATCAATTCAAGAATCAATAAGAAGATTCAAATTCAACAATCAAATAGAATCAAGAAATTCAATTCAATTCAATATTAAATAGAAATATCAAAAAATCTCAAATATTTCAAAAATAGATAATTCAATAAATTCAATAGAATCCAGAAGATCCTATTTCAATCAAAATTTCAAAATCAATATTCAATATTCAAATTCAATTCAATCAAAATTCAATTCAAAATCAATCTAAAAAATCGAAAGAATCAAATCGAATCAAATCAATAAATCAGAGAAATGAAATGAAATAAATAATCAAATTCATATCATATCATCATCAATACAATATCAATAGAATTCATTTCAATAATTCAATCAATATCAATATCAATCATATCAATCAATAATCAAATCAATAATCAAATAATATCAATCATTTCATAATAGAATCAATAATTCAGAATCATAGATTTCATATCGATTCAATAAATTCAAATCAATAATTTCAATAAATTCAATAGAATTCAATCAATCATTTCAAATTTATCAATTTAATCAATCATATATAGATATAATAATCATCATCATCGATTCAATAGATAATTCATAATATATCAATAATATCATTCATAATTCATATCAATATAGATAATCATCAATTTCATATCATAATCATATTCAATCAAATGAATAAATAAATCGATATCAATAATTATTCATATAATCATTCAATAATAATTCAATTCATAATCATATTTCATAATTCAATAAATCAATCAATAGAATTCAAAGAATCAATCAAATCAATAATCAAATTCAAAAACAAATCAAATATCATATCAATTCAATCATATCAATCAGATTCACAATATCTTCAAAGAATAGAATCAGATATCATTTCAGAGAGAATAGAATCAGATATGATATCAATATCAATACTATCAATATCATCAAATCATTTCATATCAAATTCAATAGAATATCAATCATAGAATTCAATGATATCAAATAGAATTTAATCAATAATCATCATTCAATCGAATCAATAATCAAATCATAAATCAATGAATCATTTATCAATTTCATTTCAATTCAATCAAAGAATCAAATAGATAGATATCGAATAGAATTCAATAAATCAGAATTTCAGAATCATATTCATCAATAATCAATCAATCAATCAAATCAGAATAATTCATAATCATTTCATTCATAGAATCAATCAATATCATATCATTCGATACCAAATCAATCAATAATTCAAATCAATCAATTCAAATTCAGAATTCAATCAATCACTTCAAATCAAATACTCATAGAGAATTCAGAATCAAAGAGAAGAATAATCAGAGTCAAATCAAATCAGATATCAAGAAATCAACAATCAATAGAAATAATAGAATATCAATCAATATTCAATCAGAATATCAATTCAATTCAGATCATTCAATAATTCATAATTCATCTATCATATCATATCAATAAATAACGAAAACGAATCAATCCAGAATCAATCAAATCAATTCAATCAAATAGAAGAACAAATCAATCAATTCAGAATCAATAGATAGATCAATTCACTTATAATCATCATTTAATCATCAGAATCAATCAATAGAATAGAATAATCAATCATATCAATCATCAATAATCAAATAATCAAATCAAATATCAGAATAATTCATAGATCATCAAATTTCAATATCAAATCAATCATAGAATAAATCATAATCAATAGAATCAATAATCAAATAAATCAATATCAAATATCAATAGAATTCAATATCATCAATAGAATAATCAATAAATCAATAGAATCAGAATAATCAAATCAATAATCAATCAATAATCAATCAAGAATCAGAATAATAATCAATAGAATCAGAATCATATCGAATCAAATCAATTCATCAATTTCAAAATAGATCATCAATTTCATAATTCAATCATTCATCATAAATCATCAATAGAATTTCATAATATTTCAATAATCAATCAATTTCAATCTTCATCAATTCAATAAGAATCATAATATCATCGAGATATTCAATAATCAGATTCAAATATCATAATCATATAATTTACGATATTTCAGATATCATTTCATATCAATCATTCAAATCAATCAATCAGAATCAATCATTTCTAATCAATCATTCAGAATTAGAATAATCAAATAAATCATATCAATCAGAATAATCAATCAAATTCATAAAAATCAAATCAAATCAAAATCTCAAATCAAATAATATCATCAATAAATAATCAAATCAAATGAATTGATATCATCAATCAGATTTCATATCAATAATCAATCAACTGAATCGAAAGAATCAAATCAGAGAATCTAGAAATCAAATAAATCAGAATAAATCAAATATAAATAGAATCAATCAAATATAAATCAATCAGAATCATCAGAAAATCAAATCAGAGGATAATAATAAATCAAATATCATAATCAATTGAATCAATCATAGAAAATTCAATCATTCAGATTCAGAATAGAATCAGAATTCAATCAATTTCAATAAATTCAGAGAGATTTCAGAATCAGATTCATAGAATTCATAGAATCAATATCAGAATCAGATAGAGAATAGAATCAGAATCAAATCAAATCAGAATCAATACAAATAGAATCATAATGAATAATAATAGAATTCATCAATTCAAATAGAATATCATCAAATCGAATAGATAATCAAATCATACAAATCAGAATCAAATCAATCAGAATCAAATCGAATCAAATCAATCAATAATCAATCAAATCAGAATAATCATATAAATCAAATAATTCAAATAGAATTCAAATCAAGAATCATCAAATCAGAATTCAAATTCAATTCAATCGAATAATCATTCATAAATTCAAAAATCAGAATCAATAATCAAAAACGAAGAATCATAAATCAATAGAATCAGAATCAATCAATTCATCAGAATCAGAATCAATCAGAATATAATCAGAATTCTTCAATAGAATTCAATTCAGAGAATTAATTAATCAATTATTTCAATCAATCATATCATCATCATCAATTCATTCATCATAGAATTCAATCATATTTCATATAATATATCATCAATTTCAATAATAATCATTCAATCAATAATTCAATCAATAATAATAATCAATAGAATATCAATTAATTCAATAAATAAATCAAATCATATCTATCATCATCATATTTCAATATAAATCAATAATAAGAATCAATAATTGAAAAAGAATCAAATATATATTTCATAATCATCAATTCAGAGATAGAATTCAATAGAATAATCATCAAATTCAATAGAATTCATATCATCATTCATAAAGAATCAAAATTCATATCAGAATTCAAATATCCATATCAATCAATAAATAAATCAATCAAATCATCATAATCATCAAATATAATCAATCAATCAATCATCATTTCATCATAGAATTCAGAATCAATCATCAATAATCCAGAGAATCAAATCATTTTCTTCTTCTCAATCAATCAATTCAAATAGAATCAATCGAATAGAATCAGAATCAGATCACAAGAATCATACAATCAGATCAGAATCAAGAAATCAGAATCAGAAGAAGAATGAAGAGAGATAGAATCAAAGAATCAGAGAGAATCAGAATCAGAATCAGAGAATAGAGAGAACTCAGAATCAAAGAATCAGAAATAGAGAGATCAAAGAATCAATCGAATCAGAGAATACTCCAAATCACCAAAAATAAATAGAAGATACCATACAAGACCAGATATCAATATCAATATATCATAATCATCGAATTTAATCAATCAATCAAATATCATCATATCAATAATTGATTCAAACAAATAATCAATAAATTAATCATCATCATTCAATATAATCATAATTCATAATTCATCAATCAATCAATAGAATTCATTCATATAGATTCAACAAATATTCATAAATATATCATTCATATCAATATAATCAAATAAATCATATCAATTCAATAATAATATCAAATAAATTCATATCAATCAATAATAATAATAATCAATCAATCAAATCACTAATCAATAGAATTCAGAATCAAATCAATAGAATCAGAATCATTTCAGAGAATCATTCAATCAATCGATCATAATCAATCAATCAATAATAAATCATCAAATATCAATAGAATCATAATCATATAATCATCAATATCATCATTCATCAGAGATATTAATATCATCATAATATCGATAGAATCAATAAATCAAATCAATTGAATTGAATTCATATCAATAATCATATCATATTCATATCAATTCAATCATCAATAAATAGAATCATCAAATAAAATAAATCAAATCATAATATTTAATCAATCAATCAAATAATAATTCAAATCAATCAAATAGAATCATTCAGAGAATCATAGAATCATCATCATCTGAAAAATCAAATTAGAAATAATCATAAACCAATAAATATCAAATAAATCAGAATAATTCAGAATCATCAGAGAATCAGAGAAGAATCAATAATAATAATCAATATTCAAATATCAATCATATAAATTCAGAATTCATAAATCAATCAAATTTATCAATATCAATAATATCAAATAATATCATCAATATCAATTGAATCATAATAGAATCAAATCATCAAATCAATCATATCAATAGATTCAAATTCAATAAATCAGAATCAAATATTCAATAGAATGAATCAATAATCAGAATCAATAGAATCAATCAAATCATCAATCATAGAATCAAACAATAAATATAAATAATACTAAATTAAATAATAGAATCATCAGAATCAAATAGATAAAATCAAATAGAATCATAGAATTTCAAATAAATAAATCAATAATCTAAATCAATAATCAATCAATAGAATTCAATAAATCAAATTCATATAAATCAAATCAATAGAATACGAATAATCAAATAGAATTCATATCATATCATCATATCAATAATATTTCGATCAATATCATATCTTTCAATCGAATCTTCCAATCAAATTTCAGAAATCATATCAATCAAATCAGAATCAATAAATCAGATCAGAATCAATAGAATCAATCAAATTCATCAAAATTCATAAATAATCAAATCATCAGAATTAATAAATCATAGAATAATAAATCATAATTCTAATCAATAAATCAATTCATATTTCAATCAAATCAATCAAAATAAATAGAATCAAATCAAAGTCAAATTTAAAGAAATCTCAAATCATAAATAATCAATAATCAAATCAATCAATCATTGATAGAATCATCAAATCAATCAAATAATCAATATCAAATAATTCAATTCAGAAATCAATCAATAGAATCAATTCATAGAATTCATTCAGAATCAATCATTCAATAGATCATAATCATAGATCATAGGAATCAAATCATCAATTCAATAGATTCATAATCATATCAATATCAATCAATCAATAATCAAGAAACTATAATAATAATACCAATAAATAACTAATAATAGAATCAGAACTTCAATATAATCAATCATAGAATCAATTAAATCACTAGATAATAAATAAATCATAATATTTCATCATAGATAGAATCAGAATAAATCAATTAATAAATTCAATAATCATCAATAATGAATCAGAATCAATAAATCAAATCATAATCAATCAAATCAAATCAATCAAGAATCAAATCAATAATCATCAAAGAATCAATCAATTCAAATCAAATCAGAATCAATCAGAATCAACAAATAATAATGATAGAAATAGAACCATAACAAAATCAAACTAATGATAATCAATTCAATATATCATCAATCATAATAATAACCACATCATAAATCAATCAATCAATTAAAAAGAATAAAAATAATCAAATTAAAAATAATTTTAATCAATAAAATTAATAATCAAATTCAATAATAATCAATAATAAATTAAAATAAAATAAAATCAATAAATCAATTTCAAATAAAAATCAAAAAAAAATTTCATTTTAAAATTTCTAATAAATCATAATAAAATCAAAAATAAAAAATAATTTAGAAAATCATCAATAAAAAAATTCAATAAAATAATATCAAAAAATTTAAAAAAAATCAAAAATTTAAATAATAATAATATAAATAAAAAAATCAATCCAAGAAATCAAGAATTAAATTTCAGAATTAAAATTCAAATCATCAAATCAATCAATTAAATCAAATCAAAAATTTAAATGAAGAATCAAATCAGAATCATTAATATCAGACAAAACGACAGAACGAACGAGACAACGAACAACTAGACCACAAACCGACGACCTCTCTCGAACCGACCGACCACCCCCCCCCCCCCCCCCCCCCCCCCCCCCCCCCCCCCCCCCCCCCCCCCCCCACCCCCCCACCCCCGACTCATTAGAGAATCAAATATCGAAGCGATTAATCATAATCAAACAACGAATCAATCGAAAGATTCAAGATCAATCGATCAAATCAATTCGACAGAATCCAGAAATTTTGATCAAAAACTACCAAATCAATGAAGATCAAGTATCAGTCAAATACAATCAACAGACCAATGAATCGAACCAGAAAAATAATCGAAATAATGAATAATTAATAATTCAATAAAAACTCACAGAACAATCAAATCAAAAACAGAATTAATAGAAAACGAAAATATCAATATCAAATCAGAATACAATAATTCAATAGAATCAATATCATCATTCATTTCAAAAATCATCAAATCATCATAATCAATAAATCATAATCTAATAAATTAATCAAGAATTAATCAATTCATAATCAAATTCAATATCAGAAATATATAATTCAGAATCAATCAATAATCAGAATCAAATCAATTCATATTCAAATAGAATCAAAATCAAATTAGAATCAATAATCAGAATCAATATAATAGAATCATCAATATCAATCATCAAATAATAATCAATTCAGATAGATCAATATAATCAATCAATCAATATTCAATTAATCAATTAATTCAATCTAATATCATCATCATCAATCAATTAATTAAATCAAATCAACAATAAATTCAATCAAATCAAATAATCAAATAGAATTCAATCATTCAAATCAAAATCAGAATTCAGAATTGAAATTCAAATAATCAACATCAAATTCAGATTCAAATGACAAAATCAAATCAATAATCAATCAATTCAATAATTCAAATCAATAATCAATCATCAGAATCAAATCAAATGAACAATCAAAATAATAAACCAATCGACAGAATCAAACAATAATCAAATCCAATAAATCAAGAATCAATAACCAATCAACAATCAAGAATCAAAGAACAATCAATACTCAAGACACAATAGAATCAATATACATACAAATAGAATCATCAAATCAATAGAATCAAATCAAGAAATCATCAAATAATCAGAATAATCATAATCAATCAATAATCAATTAAACATATCAAATTCATCAATCAATCAATAGATCAATCAATCAGAATCAAGAATACGAATCAATAAATCAACTTCTCAATCACAATCAAATCAAATAATCAATAATAATACAATCAAATCAATCACTCAAATCAGAATCAAATCAAAGAATAATAATTATCAAATTATCAATCAATAATATCTAATCAATTCAATCAATAATATCAAATTCAATAATATCAGATATTCAGATTCAATAATCGAAATAATCAATCAATTCATCAATAATAATATCAAATCATCATATCAAATCAATCATCAAATATCAATCAATAAATAATTCAATCAAATCAGATATCAATAATCAATCAATTAATCAATATATTCAAGAATCAATAATTCAAGAATCAATCAAATAATAATCAATCGATCAAATCAATCAAATCATAATCAATAATCAGAATCAATCAATTCAATAATCAAATGAAGTCAATCAATATCAATCAATCATTCAATCAATATCAGATAATTCAATCAATATCAATCAAATCAAATCAAATTCAATCAATCAATATCAAATCAATAGAATCAATAATCAACAAATCAATTACATAGAATCAATCAAATTTAAATAATAATCAATAATCAATCAATCAATCAAATCAGATCATCAGAATCAATCGAAATAATCAATAATCATACAATCAAAATCAGAATCATCAACATCAGAATTCAAATCAATCAAATCAACAATCAGAATATAATCAAATCAATCAATGATCTTCAATCAATTCATCATCAATCGAATAATAAATTCAATAGATCAATAATCATCACATAATCATATCAATAATAATCAAATAAATCAATCATATCAATAATAATCAATAATCAAATCAATATCAATCAATAATTAATAAATAAATTCATAAAAATTTAAATCAATATCAAATATATCAATAAATCAACAATCAAATCAATAAATAATCAGATATCAAATCAAATTCAAATAGATCATAATCAATCAATCAATTCAATAAATATCAATTAATAATATAATCATTCAAATCAAATTCAAAATAATAATCATAAATCAATCAATCAATCCAAATCAATAATCAATATAGAATCATAATCATAATCAATCATATATCAATAATCATCAAATCAATAGAATCAATCAATCATAATCAATCAATCAAATCAATAATAATCATCAATCAAAATCAAATAATCAAATAAAGAATAATCAATAATTATAATCAATAATCAATTGAATCATTCAATTAATTAATTCATATCAATCAATAATTATAATCAATAATAATAATAATTATCAATCAAATCAATAATCAATCATCATAATTATCAATATAAATCATATCAATTAATTATCACTAATCATATTAATATAAATCAATATTCATAATCATAATATCAATAATATATCAATCATAAATTTAATAATAATTAATAAATATATCAATTATTAATTAATAAATATAATAAAATTAATCAAATAATAATAAAAAAATAATCTAAATCAAATAATAATAAATTATAATCAATCAAATAATAAAAATAAATTCAAAAAAATTTAATAATTTAAATCATAATAAATCAATAATAAAATAAATAATCAATCAG
>JAQSNX010009488.1:0-12445 GCA_029532605.1 Oreochromis grahami | reverse complement strand
CTGGAAATGTTAAGCAAGAGGTGCATGGCCGTTCTTAGTAGGTGGAGCATAAAAATTACAAAACAGGAGGGAAATGTTAGAGTGAATTGTTAAATGTTTGTCATTTTTATTCTTACCATTTGTACTTTAACTGTGTGTTGAAAGGAATTCTTTTGTTCTCCCCTCCCCAGATTCTCGAGGTTCTGGGTGAGGGGCTGTAGTGTTTTATTGCAGATACATCCTATCTGGAAGATCTGCTTCTTTTGATGTGGTAAAACTTCCTGCCCTTTGTATGGCTTCATTGTGTTATCTAGGGTGAACCATAGATTGGGTGTGGGGAGGTTACCCTCTTTATGACCTAGGATGTTGTTCTTCCTTTATGACCCTTTTGGTCAGCAACACACACACACACACACACACACACACACACACACACACACACACACACACACACACACACACACACACTTACAAAACCACAGGCAGGGTATTCCTTGTTCACATGTGTACCGTTATATGTTAATGACCCTATGCATATTCAAGTAACCACAATAAAAGGAGTGCTATGGGGAACCTGGCTGAGAGTCTGACGGAGGTCAAGTGGGTGGAACGACACTTGGCTCCAGGCAGGTCTCCCTCATGCATGAGTACTACAAGGAACTTTGCCTACTTGTGTCTTGTTTTTGCTGTGTAGCAAATTGTCCTGAACGTTCCAGCGAATAGGTTCAAGCTACAAACCTATCAACCACCTTTTGCTGCCATTACAGCTGCCAGTCTTTTAGGGTATGTCTCTACCAGCTTTGCACATCTACAGACTGAAATCCTTGCCCGAATACTTTTGCAAGCCACTGTATATTTCCAGTTATTTCATGTGAAATACTGGTTATCATCTCATTTTGTGAAAAATGAGACAGGTAGGTAGTATGTGAGACAGGACTGTAATTTTTCAAAAATGGATCAAATGTTTTCAGCAGCTTCATGCACTCAAGGAAGTTCCCTTGATTATGACTGGTGGATTCCTGCTCATCGTGGCCACGGAATGGTATTCCTTGTTTTCCAAGGAAACTTGTTACAGCTAAAATTCTGCGGAGATACTGTCGTCTCTCTGAAATCTCTGCTGCGCTTGCTGATCTAAGTTGCTCAACAACGTCACCTTGGTTTTTTGTGGTCTTAAGGCTGTGCCAGCAGCCTTAAGACCAATTGCAGAACCCTGAACAACTGAGGCCATCTTTTTTTTAAAGTATTCTGCTTCCCAAATATGCGACATGAAAAACAGAAAGCCAATTTCCTCACAACAGAATACTCCAGCCATGTAAACTGTTCAAACCAACTCTTATTGAACGCCCTCTGCTGGCCTCCAAACTGGCTCAGCGGATATTGTGGGAGGACATTTTGTCTTGGACCACTTTCTAGAGTTCCTAAATCATCTCCTGCTGCTCCTTCCAGTAAACCTCCTTCAGCTGTCCTTAACGATCCACCTGCTGCTTCCTGCTGTGATGCTGTTGTGTTTTGGTTTTCTCTTGCTTCCTGATTTCCCCTGACCTCTCTGAATGATCAGAAAGAGAATCATTACTAATTAATGATCCCTCTGTATTTGTCTTTGTGAGTTTGTGCCATATTATTTTTAATTCTACCAAAGTACTCTATTTACATTCAGAAATGTTTATATAACTAATTAGCCTTGTTGTGCAAATAAGTCTGCATAACTTAATAAATATATAATTTGAAAAATAACAAACCTAAAAAGATACACTAGGTACGAGATACATGTTCTGATGTTTTGGCAAACAACCATTTGACTAACATGTCTGTCTCACCTGGTTCTTGTTCCATTTCTCTTCTGTCCTCATTCTCCTCTCCATCTCCCTCTCTCTCCCTCTTTGTGCTGACAATCAAACCAAACACCAACATCATCAAATATACAGTTGAAACCAGATATTTACATATTCTTCAGATAAAAACACAAACACTTAATTAAGGTAAAACCTCAAATTAGACTAAATGTTTAATTTATATTTGTTAAATTTAAGAGTAAAGAGAGAAATTGTCTATTTCTTAATTGCAAATGACACCCAAATTGTATTCAAAACTGAGACACACTTATGGAGCTCCACAATTCTTTTCCTGGTGTTTTGGTTGACATCTCTTGATTTTCCCATGTCACAGAAACAGGCTCTGTGTTTTGCCTTATATGCATCCACAGGTGTGCCACCAATTTACTCACATGGACTCTACTAACCAATCAGAAGCTTCTTCAGCTCAGAATGGAATCGTCTGGAGTTTTCTTATTAATGAACAATAAACTTAGTGTATATGTGCTCCTAAATTTGGTGAAAGTGATAAAAATAGACAGCTCTGTCTACCTGGTCAAACTTAAGCTCTCCTTAGTATGACCAGTGTTGGTCAAGTTACTTGAAAAAAGTAATTAGTTACTGATTACTTCTCCAAAAAGTAATCCCGTTACTTTACTGATTACTTATTTTCAAAAGTAATTAGTTACTTAGTTACTTAGTTACTTTTCAAAAACATGATACACTAATAATACGTGATAAAGCAATAGACCTTGTGGGCCAATTCTATTTTTTCTGCATAATCCATCATATGAAAGTGAATCAAATGGAAAAGTGTTTAACAAATTGTTTATTACTTTTAATCTTAACTTTATAAACACTGCATCAAACAAAAATTAAATTCAACAGTCTTTGACTTTAATAAATTTGTTTAACATTTAAACATATTTCTGCACATTACACCATATTTTAAGAAAATAAAGGCTTGAACTGTATTTCTGCATACTCCAGCACATAATGTAAATTATTTTTGTGTATACACACACATTCTTTCATATAAATACAGCAAAAAATAAATAAATAAAATTAACAATAACATCTTTTAACAGTTGGTAAAGTGCAGAGAGGCATAATATTGAGATAACCAAAACAGAAAATGCTATTGCATGCTACATTTAGGCTGTTAATCCAGTCTCATTTTGTGGCAACCCTGAAAAAGACCTATGTTTTATTGTTTTCTTTTGGACTGAAACAGTGGTTATGTCACATCAGCAGAAGCTTCTCAAACCTTCTATCAGACATTCTGTTCCTTTTTGGGGAAAGCACCAATCCACCTAAACTGAACAGCCGTTCCACTGGTGCACTGGATGGAATTGGACTGTTGTATTTCATGTACATCTTTTTGAGATTTGGGAACTGATTCAGAATCTCAAGCTCATAGCCTGACCTTAAAAAGTCAGTTACTTCTTTTTCTGCTGAGAAGCTTTCTGAGGGCTGATTCTGAAATTCAAAAAAGTCCATTTCGGCTGGGCTGGCTGGAATTTGGGACACGTTAGTGTTCTCAGTTGCAGGAGCAGCTTTACGACACTCTGTTATCAGGAGCTCCTTCACATACTCTCTCCTACGCTCATCTCTCAGCCAACGAAGTTTAAACTTGGGACAGGTGGCCGCTGCGAGAAGTCCTTCTTGGCTATCCAAAACAGCATCAAAACGAGTCTTGATGGCCTGTAACATACAATATGATGCATCTAAGAATAAAATTATTTTACTATATAATTACCTATTGTCATTATTTTGTGGGCTTTACAGCTCTAAACCATCTATATTTTCTATTATCAATACTGTATGAGATTTCATTTTGGTTGAGGCTTTTGTTGATATTATGATTGATATTCATGATTAATGATGATCAATATCCCTGATATTTAACAAGGGGTGAATACTTGGTCTTTTATTCTATCATTTTAATAATTGTACACGCTGCTTAAAACAAAGTATAACATCCACCCGCTGTGAATGGTATAATAAATTTAAGAAATCCACCCAAAGCAATTACAAACCGGATTCCAAAAAGTTGGGACACTAAACAAATTGTGAATAAAAACTGAATGCAATGATGTGGAGATGGCAAATGTGAATATTCCATTCAGAACAGAACGTAGGTGACAGATCAAAAGTTTATTCCGAGAAAATGTATCATTTTAAAGGAAAAATATGTTGATTCAAAATTTCACGGTGTCAACAAATCCCAAAAACGTTGGGACAAGTAGCAATAAGAGGCTGGAAAAAGTAAATTTGAGCATAACGAAGAGCTGGAAGACCAATTAACACTAATTAGGTTAATTGGCAACATGATTGGGTATAAAAAGAGCTTCTCAGAGCGGCAGTGTCTCTCAGAAGCCAAGATGGGTAGAGGATCACCAATTCCCACAATGTTGCGCAGAAAGATAGTGGAGCAATATCAGAAAGGTGTTACCCAGCGAAAATTGCAAAGACTTTGCAGTTATCATCATCAACTGTGCATAACATCATCCGAAGATTCAGAGAATCTGGAACAATCTCTGTGCGTAAGGGTCAAGGGCGTAAACCCATACTGGACGCCCGTGATCTCCGGGCCCTTAAACGACACTGCACCACAAACAGGAATGCTACTGTAAAGGAAATCACAGAATGGGCTCAGGAATACTTCCAGAAACCATTGTCAGTGAACACAATCCACCGTGCCATCCGCCGTTGCCAGCTGAAACTCTACAGTGCAAAGAAGAAGCCATTTCTAAGCAAGATCCACAAGCTCAGGCGTTTTCACTGGGCCAGGGATCATGTAAAATGGAGCGTGGCAAAATGGAAGACTGTTCTGTGGTCAGACGAGTCACGATTCGAAGTTCTTTTTGGAAATGTGGGACGCCATGTCATCCGGACCAAAGAGGACAAGGACAACCCAAGTTGTTATCAACGCTCAGTTCAGAAGCCTGCATCTCTGATGGTATGGGGTTGCATGAGTGCGTGTGGCATGGGCAGCTTGCATGTCTGGAAAGGCACCATCAATGCAGAAAAATATATTCAGGTTCTAGAACAACATATGCTCCCATCCAGACGTCATCTCTTTCAGGGAAGACCCTGCATTTTTCAACAAGATAATGCCAGACCACACGCATCAATCATAACATCATGGCTGCGTAGGAGAAGGATCCGGGTACTGAAATGGCCAGTCTGCAGTCCAGATCTTTCACCTATAGAGAACATTTGGCGCATCATAGAGAGGAAGGTGCGACAAAGAAGGCCCAAGACGATTGAACAGTTAGAGGCCTGTATTAGACACAAATGGGAGAGCATTCCTATTGCTAAACTTGAGAAACTGGTCTCCTCGGTCCCCAGATGTCTGTTGAGTGTTGTAAGAAGAAGGGGAGATGCCACACAGTGGTGAAAATGGCCTTGTCCCAACTTTTTGGGATTTGTTGACACCATGACATTTTGAATCACCATATTTTTCCCCTTCAGATGATAAATTTTCTCAGTTTCAACTTTCGTTCCGTGATTTATGTTCTATTCTGAATAACATATTGACATTTGCCATCTCCACATCATTGCATTCAGTTTTTATTCACAATTTGTTTAGTGTCCCAACTTTTTTGGAATCCGGTTTGTAATAATAATCTTACCTTTACAATGACATCTGGTAGGCTGGCTGTCATTCTAGAGAGGTCATCTTTCAGGGCAAGCGTCTTTGACATCAGGCTTGTGAGTGTTGGCAGTAAAGCCCCATAGGTGCACTCATCCCCTTGTAAGATGTCCAGAGCCACTGTCAGGGGCTTCATCACAGTACAGTACTCTTTCAAGAACTGGTACTCCCTTTCATTAAGGCACTTGATTCCCAGTTTTACACACAGGGGATTAAGGGAATTGTGATGATTCTAGAAATGGCCTCATACAGGGAATTCCACCTTGTGGATGTCGGTACCATTAGTTTCCTCCGGCTGACTTCTTCCACCTGTTCAGAGGCTGATGTTGATCGACTTGCTTTAGTCCAAAGAGCAGAAAATTTTGCAATGCTACTCCTATATACAGCCTTGGTGTCTCCACAGGAATTTAGATGTTTGTCAACATCGCTTGTCAAAATCAAGTTAATTGTGTGCGATGCACATCTGTAGTGTGGAGGGAGGCTAAACTGTGCATCACCAGATGCGGTTGAAAGAGCTTCTATGACATCAGTAAAGGTCGGTTCCTCGTCATCACCTTCTTCATTTTCAGATTCAGACTCCAAATGACAGGGCTGACATACTCTGAATGCTTTGGCAAAATTGGATGCATTATCCGTTACAGGGGCAATAACTTTGCCTTGTAGTCCATATGATGAATGGATTTCTTCAATCTCTGCTCCAATTACATCATAGGTATGGCTGCCTCTAATTCTCTTGCATGCTAGGGCGGCCTTGTTGCGTTGTAATGTGGAATTAATCCAGTGAACTGTTACACCTATAAAACTTTTATTATTTACCGTCCAGATGTCAGCAGTGGTGGAAACGAACTCTGCCTCTTCGAGTGTAGCCTTCAAGTTAGAGTTCATTTTGTCATATTCTCTCTCAAGGTATCCTGCAAATGACTTTCTCTGGGGCAGCTTGACACCACTTTTAGTTGGTATTTTTTCTACGATGCGTCGGAATGATTCAGAGTCTACAGTGGAAATCGGCAACATGTCCTCAACGATATAGGCAGCGGCAGCTTCTTCAGTTCAGCGCCACTAAGTCCTGTCGCTCTTACGTCTAGTTTAACCTGTTTAGCAGGAGTGGGTCCATCTGAGGTTTGCCCGGTGGAAGTAGATGTGGTAGCCACAGCGGTCATGTCAGTGGGGGGATCCTGGGGGTTTTCTGTCAATTTAACATTCTTGTGGCAGCGTGCTAGGTGCTTCCTCAGGTTGGAAGTGGAATTTTTCGACGTAGAAAGACGTTTTCTTCCGATGCAGAGTGTACAACGTACGCTTATGTTTTTGTTGCTTTTTAAAGAGTCAAATTCAAAGTAATGTTGGTATTTCCAAGTATTAAATGCTGCACAATCGTACTCTATCCCTCGCTCCATGTTTTCTATTGTTGATTTACAGACGTGCTACCACAGCCGTCGCACTTGCTTACGTCATTGTCATGAGACATTCTCGCAAAAAACTCACGGTTTTAGTAACGCAGTAACGCAGCGTTCCTACGGGAAAGTAAAGGTAATCTAATTACCGTTTTTGCAATAGTAATCCCTTACTTTACTCGTTACTTGAAAAAAGTAATCAGATTACAGCCCATCTCTGAGTATGACTGGCTCTGTTTCTCCAACAGCGCACTCACAGGCAGCAGCTGCCCCGCCCTCTCGCTCAGTCGCTTAGTGCCTGAGCTCGGATCATACCAATATCAGGGGGGATTCATGCACAGTCGTAAATTCCCACAGTGTGCACTATGTGCTTCGAATATTGTGTGTAGTTTTTGTTTTATACAGTTGTCGGCCAGGGATCTAAGTATGAAAAAATTACACTCCAAAAGACCCCGGGCTTCTGACTGTTGCGAAATCAGTTTTTACCCCGGTTCTTTATTCGTCAAGGGATCCAGAAACGGCACCGGAACTCAGTAGTTATTTTTACAAAATCTTTATTCATCTTCATTTAAGCATGCACTTCTAGAAGGGAAGACGAGGCCGGAGTCCCTCTGAAACAATCTTCACCCTTTTGTTAGTTCCAGGCAGCTTTATAGAGGCGACCCCATTATAAATCCCCCATGGTGTGCTGGAAACTCCGTATGTCTGTGTGTGTGTGCACGAGCACGTGAGTGCCTGTGTGTGCGCGTACCCGCGTGTCTATGTGAGTGCACGTGAGTGAGTGTGCATGTGGATGTGTGAGTGTATCAGTTAAAACACTGTGGGTGTGTGTCTCTTCCTAGGGGCCATAAAAACCATCTCCCTTCCAGACCACAGTTATCAAGTTACATGTTGAGACCCCAACACAGGTATCCTCTGGGGAATTTCCACTCAGCATTAACTCCTCTTTGTCTTACTTTCACAGTTCAACTGGGGAGGGTCTCCTAAGATCTACTCCTAAGTTCATGACACAGTCAGGCCTTTATTTATATCCAGGGCAGTGTCAGTGTCTCTACCATAATTCTACATTCTATCTTAACACATTTCTAAACTCTAAAACAAACTAAACATTCCTACATGACAAAACAACCCGGGCTTAAGCCCAGTAAGCCACCCCCCCGCTCCGGCCCTGGTGTTCAGTAACTATGTGACTGAGGTGTGCAAATAAGCATATTGTTCCCAGGTCCAGTTTGCAGAAGATTTGTGGATGTTTGTCTTGTTTTTTAGTCTTTTGGTGAGTATTGTAAGGTGTTTGTAAAAGTGTTTGTGTATATCAGTCCTTTGGTCAGTTGAGGGCTCAGACTGCTTGAGGGTAAAAGCTCTTACAGTGTGTAGTCGTTACATTTTTGATGCAGCAAAACCGTCTTCCAGATGGAAGGAGGAAAAACAGTGCATGTGAGGGGTGGAAAGTTTCCTTCACTATGCTGTTCGCACGTCGGATGATGTGTCTGTCGTAGAATTGGGAGATGGGTGGGAGAGGGCCTCCAATGATCCTCTCTGCTGTCCTCACTATCCACTGCAGAGACTTCTTTTCAGCAAAGGTGCAGTTCCCGTACCAGATAGTGATGTAGCAGCAGAGGATGCTCTCAATGCTTGCCTGGTAAAATGAGGATGACAGGAGGGAGACTGGCCTTCTTCAGTTTTCTAAGAAAGTGAAGATGTTGTTGGGCTTTGTTCATGATGGTGGTGGTGTTCAGGTTCCAGGAGAGGTCATCTGATATGTGCACACCCAGGAACTTCACACTGTCGACCATCTCAACAGCAGATCCGTTGATGTGCAGTGGGGTGTGGGTCATTGAGCTCTACCTGAAGTTAACAACCATTTGCTTGAGAGTTTGCTTGCTAAACATGATTGCGCCTGTGTGTTTGGCATGCCGTCTACCGCTCTCTCTTATCTGTCTCATTTTATTGTTTTTAGCCAATCACCAGCACACAGCTTTGAAACCTCACCTGAGTTTTAGCTCTCAGTGGTTAAACACTGGACTTAATTCATTCAGGTTCTGTTTGTCGGGTCACGTTTAGTTCGAGTTTGTTTTATTTACAACTGAGCAAATCGGTTTGGCTCAGATTAAAGTTACGTAACTGCATAGTTTTACTGAAGTTTAATGTCTCACTGGTACATGAACCAAGACTGAACCATTCACTTTTCTTTATTATCTGGTGTGATTTGGATTTTTAAACAGGGATTTTTGAGATGAAATGGACTTTTAATGCTTTTTTATACAAAGAGGAAAGAGAAGGTGTATTATCACCGAGAGGAGCAGAGCTTGCAACAGCATATTCATCATAACGACTGCAACCTGTACAGAAATATTACATCATCTGTTTTTTAATAGTTATTCAACTGTATTATAAGCATCAACTATCTGTTAGAATTTTCCGAGTTTACTAACAACGTAACAAATATATTCAAATAAACACATTTCTTATTTTGGAGCTAATCTTTCAAGAAGTGAAAACAGTCTGTCCATCCTCTCCCTGCTCTCCTGCGCACTCCTCTCCTCAGCATCTCTTTGCTGCCTCATGCTGGAAGTTTATTCCTGTTAAAAGGGAGTTTTTCTGGATGAAGCTTGCAGCCATATGTTGTATTTGAGTTTTATACATTTTATAGCTCAACACATGGCAAAATGTGAAAAAGTCAGAGGTGTGTTTAAAACATTCTGAAAATAAGGAGGGAAATTCAAGTCCAGAAACAAAAACTAATAGATTAATTGTTGTGTTGTGCTGCCCTCTAACAACAAAGTCTGAAACAACCTTCCTGGAAAAACCAGGAAGGTTATTTAAACCTCTGATGCCATAAACACATTAACCTATGGCTTTGCTATTGTTGAAGCAGTGAGGTCAATTATGCAGGTGACTGTGTGCTCCAAAGAACAGCTTCAACCTGTTCACCCTGATCTGTGGAAGCCTTTGACTGTTCAGGTCTGAAAAGACAAAACTGCTTGCACCTGTTTCATAGTTTCTGTTAAATCACATGACCCAAAGCCTCACCTCATCCTCCACCCTACTCACTGATTCATATCTGTTTCTCTGAGGAAAGAAAAATCAGGTATTGCAGACTAAACACATCCTGTTCACATGTGCAGATGTACATTTGCAGGTGGCTGTGGCTCAGAAGGTAGAGGAAGTCATTTACCAATCCAAAAGTCGTGGTTTGTTCCCCGGTTGCTCTACTCTGTGTGTTTTAGTGTCCTTGAGTGAAATACTGAAACCCGAGTTCCCCCCAGTGCACCTATCGGAGGATGAATGTGTGAACACTCAGAAATATAGAACTGTATGAATGGATTAATAAACCAATCAGTTTCTTTGTAAGAAAATTTAAAAGCAACAGGTTGACCAAAGTGCTGTACAAAGTAAAAAAGTAAAACAAACACAGAAAAAACAAAAACAAAACAATTAAAAGCTAGGGAGTAAAGACGTATTTTCAGACAGGATTTAAAAATGTCAAGTGGGCGCAGCAATCGCAAAGGCCTGGTCTCCTCTGTGTTTTAGTCTGCCTCTAGGAACATTCAGAAGCAATTGATCAGCTAACCTAAGAGTTCAGTTCAGAGGCACGAGGAGCTAATCCATTTAGAGACTTAAAAACAAGCAACAAAATCTTAAAATCAGTTCTAGAACGTACTAGAAGCCAGTGTGAATGAGCCAAGACTGGGGAATTATGGTCACGTTTACGTGTGCCAGTCAAGAGTCGGGTTGCAGCATTTTGAACAAGCTGAAGACAAGAGAGCAGAGCCTGGCTGAATGAGGCGTGCAGTGATAAACTGCTTTGAGTGTTTAAGTAAAGGGTAAGAGTTTTTTTTCTGAATATAATCATACAAAACAATAAAACCACATTAATTATTCATCCATAATGCAAACACACATGCAGTCTCATAACCTTCTTTCATTGCAGCTGAGTGGTGCTGTGGACGCATGAATACATCAGTAATAAAGAAAAAAGATTATGGTCCTTCGGTACAGTATGTTTACTTGTATCACGGAACTATGGAGCCCATTACAACACTGGTTCATCCCTTGTGCCTTTATATGTTTGAATGGTGTGTTTCACAGGTCTGGTTACAGTTTTAATTTTTTTCTTTAATTTGGCTTCATTAATTACTTTAATAATTACTTGTTTAACACTGTATATGTCATTATTTTTATTTGTCTGCTACTATTCTGTATAGTGTCTTTAAGTGTCCACGAGATTTTACTAATACACAGTGACTGATTTTGTAAATAACACATATACACCATATATACTTAACAAATCACATATTTTTCATTACTCTGTTTCTGCACGCAGGTTCTTAAATTCTTGATGTTGATTGGAAGCCCGAGATTGTTTATCAGCAGGGGTTAAAGTGGGATTTGGTAGGTGGAGGAACCCTAAGATCAGGTGTAGCAGTGCAGCGTAGGAACAAGAATCACTTAGAAATAAGTCATATAATAATTTGCAGGGATGGAACAAATCAAAGATCCCAACATTTACACATCACCAGCTGCAGCAGGAGAAACAGAGAGAACAAGTTTAAGGCAAATGTTAAAAAATTACTTTTATAAATGAAGAGTTAAAATATAACTCGTGGATCATCAGTGCTCAAAGTCATCAATATGAACGAACTCTGATCATTTTTGTTTGTAACTGCTGTGTCTCACCTAGAGCTGCATCACTGAGTGACAAAAAGTTCCATATTATTTATGAACAAACATGAATATAAAATATTGCAGATCAGTGCTGGTGGGGAAAATTAAATTCTCACAGATTTAATCACACACTCGTCCTGTTTTCAGGGGTTTGGGTTTTTCATTCGTGTTCACCTTTCTTGTTTTTATGATGACAGTGTTGTGATACTATTCTGTTCTTGGCGTTTGTGTTCAGTCATTATTAGAGACAAATTGTTGAAAAGAGCTACTTTTTACTGTCTTGGAACTGTTTTACTTTTTCTTGAGTTTACCTTATACCGAGAAGATTAGATAGATTAGATGAAACTTTATTAATCCCTCGGGTGGGTTCCTCTGGGAAATTCAGTAAGAAAGCAAACAGATTTACCAACATACAGAAATAAAATAACCTTTGACCCTTAGTTGTACTGCTAAATCCTCTACTTCAAACACTTCATTCAATCGTGCAGAAAAAACAAAGAACAAAAAATTAAATTTAAACTATTTGACCTATATAATTATCATCTATTTTCAGTATGGCTTCATGTCATATCTGAAGATCTTTTAAAAAAAGAGCATACAGAGGATGCAGTAAAAATAAAGTGAAAGGGGAAAAGGACACAGGATCCCTTTCCCAAAAGTTAATGACAAACAGTCTTTAGGTTCTCATACAATTCCTTCTTTTCTCCTCTCAGTGTTTTCTGTACTTCTTCAATCGTCTCTTCATCTGCCAGCCGATGAAGGAGAGGTCCACAGTAAAGCCTGACAAAGCAGAAAATCTCAGTTAAAGTTGATGAAGTGCGTTAAACATCTGTGGAGCACATCATTGGTCTGGTGTTTACCGGGCACACTGAGGTTCTGGGTAGAGGGGAACACAGCAGCTGGTTCAGGTGGAGGCTCTTGCCTCATGCAGCACTGCCATT
>JAQSNX010009476.1:0-11213 GCA_029532605.1 Oreochromis grahami | reverse complement strand
TTGTGCATAAATAGTGAATTGTCCTGACACAATATTGCGTTTCGCTTCTGTTATTACCACGGTACATTGACAAAAACATATACTTTTATTCAATTCAATTCAATTCAATTTTATTTATATAGCGCCAAATCACAACAAAAGTCGCCTCAAGGCGCTTTGTATTGTACAGTAGATAGCACAATAATAAATACAGAGAAAAACCCAACAATCACAGGATAAAACAGTTGTTTTGTATCACTAATTGTCCAGTGCGATTACAGCATACAATATTATTGTCACTGCTACATTTCTGTAATGCCTACCAGAAATTATTTCCACTACTAATTAATTACCGTTGAGCTCAAAGGTTATATTAATAAACGGTTAACGATTGTGTATTTATGACGCCGATTTGTGAGACTGGTAAACTTACCTTTGTTTGTACTATGGTCTTCCGTTCTACACGGTGCATTTCAAGGTCCTGTACCCATCCGTTGGTAAACTGTACCTGGTCTTGTTGCAGTGACCTGAAGTTACTAAAAACTTCATGAGTGTATGCACTCACTCCAAGAACCGTATAATTATAAATCTGAGCGTGGTGAAAGTTGGGCAGCACGCTAACGTCTTTTGTCCACTCTGTGTGCTCATAAGGGTCTGACCCTCTCACTCCTTTGATTTTTTCCTCGTATCTTTTCTTTGCCTTTTCGTCGAGTCTGTCTTTGTACGGACCGGCATTGTTCTCCTTAGTTTTGTACATTCCTTTTGTGTGCGGCAAAGAAAAACCAAGAAAGTATTGGAACCGGAGAATGAACTTTTTGCAGTGCTGCAAATGCTTGCGTTTGATGCGGTACTTGGATTGTTTTGCCTCGAGTTCCCGGCATGCAATGCGCGATAGTCACGTGATCTGTCAATCGCTATAGGAAAAACCTTGAATTAAGACCAAGAACACTAGAGGTGAGACATGATCATTAATTAATATTAAAATTAATAAATGGCAGATTTAGTGATATTTTCATAAACACCTCCTTTCCTTTTTTTGTTCTCCATTTTCTTTAGTTTCTTTAATTGCTAAACAAGGGGGAGGGTGCATCCGGCCTCCTCGGCTGTAATTGGTCCAGCCCAGAGTCGATCATGACCAATTGGCCAATCCAACACCTTTCATTATATATACCTTTCCTAAAAAAAAAAAAAAAAAAAAAAAAAAAAATCCATCAGCCCATAAAAACAAAAAATCGCCAGCGGCCCACCGGGCAAATGCCCGGTATGCCCGATGGCCAGTCCAGCTCTGGGGTGCTTTGATTCATTTTGGGGGTGCTGAAGCACCCCCCAGAATGGGCTAAAATCGCCTCTGTATAAGACAATTGTAATTACAGTATCAAATGTTTGTAGGCTTGTATCTAAGTAATCCTTACCGCTTGATCCTATACAAAGGATTCCAAACGTTACAGCAAATTCCAGTAAGTTGTGTTCAAGATGAGGTTTAAAGAAGATTGGAAGAGCTGAGAGATTAATTCATCACACTTCTCACTGTGTGTTTACAAAAGATCAGTTAGCTTTATTTTTCTAGGTGACAGTGTATGAGTAGTGTGCATGTAAACCTGTAAAGTGAAATTTAATTTTTTTGGTGAAAAGAAAAATATGTATTGTTATATATGTATTATAGTTAACTGTATTGATTATTAAAAGTGAATTGCAACTGTCTTGCCAATCAATGCATTAATGTTAAAAAAAACATAAAATAACAACTAGAGACTAACAGAAGATATCCAACCTGCCATTCAGTGCTACATCATTGTTTTTCCTCCAACATCTGCAATACAGTATTAGCCTAAAATGAAAGGAATCCATATATTATATTAAACATTTTTCCATGACATATAATGCAATATGTGAGAGACACATCTATTTTATTATTTATGTCTTAAGGTTTTGCATTTGAAATCAGTGCTGCTCAGTCAATTATATGTATAATACATGGCAAAAAACTGATGATGGCAAACAGGCCTGAACTAAAAGAGATAAAATGACTCAGTCTAAAGGCCTATAGTAAAGTGGGGATTTTTGAGATGTTGTCAGACGTTATTAGTAATCTTCAGAGAAATCTATGTGCACATGACTACACAGATAACACTGGCCTGTGTTAGTGCCTTGGTACAAACTAAAATCCTTTCCATTAAAACCAATGCAGAAATATTAGAAATAATATGAGTGATCTAAGTGAGGAAATGATGTATTTGCAGCACAACCAGTTGAAAGCCAACTACAACTGCAAATGAGACCCCCTGCACAGTTAACACTGTTATATTGTATATTATTCATGCAAACCATAGGTTACATAGACAGTTACGTAATCTTGATTAAAAAAAAAGAGACAAAACTCACATCAATAATTGATGAGTTTCTTTGTCATTGCACAAACAGGGACGAGATTGGAGATTGCAGTTACACTTATCCTGCTTTTAATGATTTGATATACCTTGATATAGCCTAAAATTATATTTCATGTCTAAGTCATATTTAGAACCATAAGTAGAAAATAAATACTGAACAACATTTTATGTGTTAGCAGCTTGTAAGCAGCAGTTTTTATTAGTGCAAACTAAATGAAGGGAATTATCTATCTTTCTTTTCTAATGAGCTGCTGTCATTGATGACAGACTACCTAATTCAAAGTATGAATCTATTGCAAGAAGGTGCCAGCTGCAACAGCATTATAGTGCAATAGTAATGACTTGACATTATTCAAATTTAAGCTTTGTTAGTGTTTTCCTTGGAAAATTTTAAGTAAAAGTAACATGACTGCTTAACACTTCAGTTTAACAAAATAAGTAACTTAACCTTGTAACTCTCCCGGAAGCTGCACACTATTCTCACAAAATAAAATTATACTGTAACTTCAGTCAAGCCCTTTAAACCCCACCTTTGTGTTATGCAACTTCTTTCCTATTTACCATCCATCTTTTGCTCTTCCTGTCAGTCCTGTAGGGAGTGTAACTAGTGAGTTGCTAGTAAAAGTATGGAAGAGGTTGTTGAGGTATCTCTCTTTTTAGGTAAATTGCTCTGAATTATATCTGGACTTATTTCACTTTTGTGTGCACTAGGGAGGGTAACCACACGTCACTATATCACTGATATTGTGATATGATATTTATATTACGCATAAATATCAGTATTTTCGTGGATGGTATAATATGGAACAGCCCTAGGGGCAACTTAGGATAATGAGCCCTGGCAAGATTTGTCTTTATGTGGGTTTAATGCAGTTAGTATTTGCTTATATATTCCAATGTTGAATGAGATCATTGCTACAAATAATCCCAAATGATGCAGCTGAGGATAGGGACATCGCTGATAAAGGTTTTTATATGCAGAAAGGTATTTCTTACAAATAAAAATAACTAAAACTAAAATGCTAACAAGGTAATCATATTTTGTAGGGTCTTGTTTATGTTGTCATTGAATTAATATGATTAACAAAAGTCCTTTGTACTGATTTGATCTCATCTGTTTATCCTTATCAGCGTTTCAGGGGGAAGGGGGATCTGGAGCCTATCCCAGCTACCATAGGGCAAGAAGTGGTATGCACTATGTACAGGTCACCAGCCTGACGCAGGGCTAACACAGAGAGACAGACAAACATTCGCACTCACATTCACACCTATAAGCAATTTAGAATTACTAATTAACCTAACCCCACTAATTACATGTCCTTGGACTTTAAGAGGAAGCACAAGTACCCAGAGAGAATGGATGTTCTCCACGGGAATAACATACACCATTTTGTCAATAACATAGTGAGTTTATTTACAAGTGAATAGCGCAACAATTGTCCAACACAGTAGTGATGATCCCACTTCCCTAGTGCCTGTGATTCTTCTTGCTCAGTCTCTCCATAGAAACTCTTGCAGGCTCAGCTTGCTCACAGCTTTTAGGGAAAGATTTCTCCACCGGTATGAGCATTCAGAAGAGAAGGGGAAGTTCCAAACAGGTTACAAAGCAAGACAATATGCATGGAATCGGGAACAAGTGTGTGATGTTCAGCAGGTGTGCAGAAACTTAAAGGTGCTAACTTGAGTCCTACCAAGACACAAAAACCAGCACAGAGGTATACACAAACACATAAAGACACAAACTGAGATAGAGGAAAGATAAGACAGAGCAAGAAAAGGAGAGAAAGAAATGTCGGACAGCAAGGACAGAGAGACCATGACAAATAAACACAATAAATACTATAAATTCATACTCTCAAGTTACAAACCTACAAATATATGTAACTGTGACTTCTTTACATTGACAAGTAACTCTAGCAATAAACTGTATATGGCATAGAAATTATTATACAAGTTTTAGTTTTGATTAATATTTTTTAGTGTAAACAAGTATTGACATCCTAAACATCTCTTTACTGTTATATTATGTAATATTAGGAGAAATGTCACACAACAAATGGAAACAAAAGGAGATCCCTGAATTGGATAAGGTGTTAACAAAATGGTTGGATGAATGTAAAGTAAAGTAAAGTAAAGTTTATTTATATAGCACCTTTCACAGACATATGTCACAAAGTGCTTTACAAGGTAAAAACATAATACAGTCATAAAATACACCATAAAAACCCTGGTCTAATTAAAAGCTTTTTGAAATAAAAATGTCTTTAGCTGCTTTTTAAAGGTCTCCACTGAGTCCAAACCCCGTAGAAATGGGGGAAGTGCATTCCACAATCTGGGCGCAACAGCTTGGAAAGAGCGGTCCCCTCGGGTTTTAAAACGAGTGTGGGGGACCACTAAAAGGTTTTGGTTTGCTGACCTCAGGTTACGAGTGTAGGTATGTGTATGAATCAGATCAGCAATGTAGGGGGGGGCCTGTCTCTGTAATGCTCTAAAAGTTAAAACTAGAATTTTAAAATGGAACCTGAATCTGATTGGTAGCCAGTGCAGTGACTTTAAAACAGGGGTCATATGAGCACCCTTGTTCGAGCGGGTCAGTAGCCTCGCTGCAGAGTTTTGAACAACCTGTAGGCGGGCTAACCCTTTCATGTTTAGACAAGTAAACAGGCTGTTACAGTAGTCAAGTCTTGTAGAGATAAAAGCATGTATTATCATCTCGAGTTCACTTGTTGACACGATGGATCTAAGTTTAGAAATGTTCCTCAAGTGAAAAAAGCAGGTTCTTACTGTCTGATTTAAATGTCCCTCCAAAGAAAAAGCTTCATCAAAAATAACACCCAGGTTTCTAAGGTTATGTTTCTGTGAGGAACCTAAGTCACCCAGTCGCCGTTTAATATCAGGTATTGCACTGCCTGGTGCAATAATCAAAGTCTCTGTTTTGGCCGGGTTTAGCTGTAAGCAATTATTGTTCAACCATTGTTTAATGTTGGTTAAACAGTCAATCAGATTGGAGAGCTTATGTGCTTCAGCAGGCTTAAATGAATAATATAGCTGAATATCGTCAGCAAAAAGATGATAAGATACTTCAGGAAACTCCTGTATTATCTGACTTAAAGGAAGAATGTATATTATAGACCTCTCTGCATCGAATCATATCTGTTACTAATCTCTGTCTCTCTTCCACAGCATGTCTTTATCCTGTTTTTCTTCTTTCACCCCAACCGGTCGCAGCAGATGGCCGCCCCTCCCTGAGCCTGGTTCTGCCGGAGGTTTCTTCCTGTTAAAAGGGAGTTTTTCCTTCCCACTGTCGCCAAAGTGCTTGCTCATAGCGGGTCATATGATTGTTGGGTTTTTCTCTGTATTTATTATTGTGCTATCTACTGTACAATATAAAGCGCCTTGAGGCGACTTTTGTTGTGATTTGGCACTATATAAATAAAATTGAATTGAATTGAAATTGAATATTAAAAACAGAATAGGTCCCAGCACAGAGCCCTGAGGAACTCCACACAACAACTCTGTAGATTCCGACATGATCTGGTTTGCAGACAAACTAAAACTCCTTTCAGATATATAAGATGAAAACCAGTCTAGAACAGAGCCAGACATCCCAAGCAGGTCTCTCAGTCTGTTTATCAGGATGGTATGGTTGACTGTATCAAAGGCTGAGGTAAGGTCTAACACAGGGGTCGGCAACCCGCGGCTCCGGAGCCGCATGCGGCTCTTTAGTCCTTATAGTGCGGCTCCGCGTGGTTTGGGAAAATAAATTAGAAGTATTTCGCTGAAGTGTATTTTATTTATGTTAGTTCTTTTAAACTTGTAGTTCTAAATGGGAAGATTATTGTGATATTGAAATATAAATATAAAATTATATTCTATTATTTTTTCCTCGCTCAATATAAGCGTCACACTAGCGGAAGCCGGTATTCCCGCCGAAACACCGTGCATTTATCGAGACTTTCAACCCCAGGTAGGCCAATTATGGATCTTCGGATCCACATTATGTCAGCAGCTCCACCGTGAACTATGTTAAAGACGAACACTGCTCACGCCTCACAGACGACAGCTTACAGTCCTGCGTAAACTGACTTCGCACAGCACCGATTAGCAGACGCTGTGAGCAGAGGTTCAGGAGCAGAAGTCCCATTGTAAACATACCACAGCAGACCCGACAATGTTTGCATGAACGCGCTTTTCAGCATCTCTTTATTGACCACTTTTCACACACAGTTGCTGTACGCATACAGCCGGCTGTAGCTTCGCAGCTCACAGCCCGACACATACCACCAACAACAACAGCAGAGAGAGCACAGACCTTAAGGCGGCGAGGCGTGATTGCGGGTGCGTCCGCCTCCCCTGCAGCGGCACTGCAGACCACGCCCCGGCCGCACGCATTAACTAGGTAAAATACATATTTAGGCAGAATTTTGCAAATATCTATTTTTCATTTTTCAGCAGCATAGAGCTTTTTTACCAATTATTTTTTAAAAGTCAGGTCAAGGCTCCAACAGCCCAAAGGCGATATAAGGGTGGCGGCTCACAATAGTTTTTGTTTGCTACATGGATCATTTTAGTTCAGCTGGGTGTCTTTGCTTTTGTTATATTTCTTTAAGAGTTCAAAATGTGTTGATTACATGAATAAAATTTAATTTTCTCTGTAGCACTTCATGGATTTCATAAGCAACACACCTTGCTCTACAGAGCAAAAGAATCTACAGATTCTTTTAAAAAGCAGTTAAAAACTTTTCTGTTCAAACAAGCCTCTTGTTGATCTACATATTTTATATTCTTTACATTATTTACATTTGATCTTTTACATTGTGATAATGTCTATTGATTGTATTGTTTATTTTAATATTTGTGTACAGCGCTTTGTGACTGCCTGTCTGTGAAAAGCGCTTAATAAATAAACTTTACTTTAGTTGTCCGCACAAAGCACAAAAAACAACATCTTCAGTTTAGATGTCAAAAAGTATTTGCGGCTCCCAGTGTTTTCTTTTGCGTGGAAACCGGGTCCAAGTGGCTCTTTGGGTGTAAAAGGTTGCAGACCCCTGGTCTAACAAGACTAGGACTGTGTATTTTCCGGAGTCTGCTGACATCATAATATCATTAGTAACTTTCAGTAGTGCTGTCTCAGTGGAATGCAATTTACGGAACCCAGATTGAAAACGGTCATGGATGTTATATTTCTCCAAGTATGCCGTAAGGTGGACAGCTACTGCCTTCTCAAGGAGCTTTGACATAAATGGGAGTTTGGAGATAGGTCTTAAATTTTGAAGTAGTGTTGGGTCCAGGTTGGGTTTTTTGAGCTTTGGTTCCACAATGGCATGTTTAAAAAAGCTGGGGAACACCCCAGTCTGAAGAGAAACATTAAAAAGGTTCACAACCCTGGGACCAATGGTGTCAAAGGCATTAATAAAAAGCTTAGTGGGGATAATGTCTGAGGGGCTTGAGGACGGCTTCATTTTGTCAACCAGGGCCGCTATTTCATCATATGTTACAGTTGTAAAAGCTGACCAGGAGTACAAAGGGAGTGCTTGACTCGGAGAACAAGAAAGCTTTGGGGAGATTTTAGCATTGATGTCATTAATCTTATCAACAAAAAACTGGAGAAGTTTATTACTATCTACCTTAGAGTGTACATCTAAAGGTACCACATCTGGGGAGACAATAGCACTAACTTTGTCAAAAAGAAACTTGGGATTTCTCTTGTTTTTTGTTATGAGTCTAGAAAAAGATTCAGATCTAACAGTTCTCACCGTGTTGTTTAAGGAGAGCATGAGATCTCGAAGATGGAGCCTATGTACGTCAAGTTTGGTTTTCTTCCATAGTCGTTCTATTTTGCGGCATATTCTCCTTAAGTTTAAGATAGACTCATTTATCCAAGGGCATGTCTTCTTTTGTAAAGCCGAGCTTGTTTTAATAGGTGCCACTTGATCCAAAATGGATGTGCATTCCCTATTAAAAGACTGGATAAGAACATTTACATCATTTCCGGTAAAAAGTGGAGACCTATCAAACATAATGGAGAACCTCTCAGCAGTAGTCTCAGTTATTATGCGTCTACGAGTTTTTAACTTCACAGGCGTCTGTTTAGAGCTAAAATTAAGTTCAACAAAGATACAGTTATGATCACTCAAATGTACATCCTCAGCAAACACATTGCCAGTGTTGAGGCCCAAGGAAAAAACAAGGTCCAAGGTATGGCCTTTTAAATGGGTTGGACCGGAGACATGTTGGACAAAGTTAAAAGACTCAGATATAGATAGAAGTTCAGCTGCAGAGTTAGATGAGGGATCATCAATATGAATGTTAAAATCCCCAAGAATTAAAACTTTCTCCAGCTTGATAATAGAAGATAAGAAGTCCATAAAATCCTTTAAGAACTCAGTAGCAGGGCCAGGAGGGCGATAGACTAAAACACAATAAAAGATGTTCGTAGAACCCACCTTAATTGTTTGCGACTCAAAGGAAGAATAGTTTTCAGTTTGCATACCTCTGCAGGTGAAGCTGTCCTTAAAGACAACAGCAAGACCTCCACCACGACGACCTAAACGGGGGGCGCCCAAGTAAGAGCAGTCTGCAGGACGCAGTTCGTTTAGGTGAATAAATTCGCCATCCCTCTGCCATGTTTCAGTGAGAAACATGGCAGAGTCCAACAAAGAGTCCAACAAAGTCCAGGCTTTTCCTTGTGAAGAGCTCATTCAGGGAGAAGGATTTGTTTGCGATGGAGCGAGCGTTCAAGAGCGCAATCCGAGTAAAAGCTGGCAGCGCAGGTTTCCCATCAGCTTGTCGGAGTGGAATAGACAGCAAACACCGTGTCCGCATGCGAGGTCTCCAGCGGCGCCATGGAACCGGCGGGGCCAACCACCGGTTGTGCGATGCGGGCTGTGAGGGCGCAGCGGTGGGAAGATAATCGGCAAAATCCAGAGCATCAAATGGGCGGGATCCACGCTGTAGTGGAAGCAAGTACGTGTTTCCAATCAAATCCGGAAGGGTAAATGGCAGCAGAAAACGGGGGCGCCTCCAGACGAGTCGGGAAATCTCCGATCTGTAGGCTCGTCTGATGTGTACCTGGATGCCGGCCCTACAGCCTCTTTTCCTCGATTTCTTCTTGGAATTGCTTAGGCACGTTTCGCAGGTAGCAAGAAGTAATCCGGTGAGGTGGAAGAGCACACAAATGGTGGGGGAAAAGTTTTTCTATAACTGTCCCAGTCATCATAAAGACGTTCCATAGACTCTTTGATGTGGAGCAAGGAAGAACGGTCGTAAATCACAGCAGCATAGCTCCATATATTAAACGTCAGGGCTGATATAGAAGCATAAAATACAATACCACGTAGGCAGGTAGACGTCAAGCCGAGCAAAGGCGCCATCTTCCTGTCTAGAGCTGACAACGGAGTCCAGGGAGGAGAGTGTTTTGGTGGTTGCATTTCTACTCATCTCTGCCTATATTCAACCAAGCAATCTCTTCATATTTAAAGTGCAAATATCAGCTACCTTTTGTCAAGAGCAGAAATTCTGACCTTTAGACAAGGATGACTGAATGAATGAAAGATGATGAATCATCACACTCATGCTCTTTACTCATGAGCTGTGTGACGCATGGAAATTTTAACTGGAGTTTTAGGGTAAAGTTTGCTAAACTCACGTTTCAAATCCTACTCTCATATAGAAAGAGCATAATATATAGCAAAGAAAGTAAGAGAGACAACAAACTAATGTTAAGGGATTAACCATTGTAAGATTGAAATTTACCCAAGGGGGCACCCTGAAGCTCTCCTGCATCAAGAAAACAGCAAGGCAAGAGCCACTTTTCGTCAAGTGGCTCTGATCCTTCTGCAAACTGAAATCTAAAGACCTTTAAGGCTGATTCAAATAAAATATATAAAAGGCACTAATATATAGCTGTCAAACGGTTCGACAGATAGACAAAAAATGGTCAAGGATCTGTGTCCATTGAATTAAACTGATTTGCATTTAGATAAAATGGACTTGTGATCTGCAGTGTTTGATGGTGTTTATTCTACGTAGGAAAGGCAGAATAATCCTACCTGTTACTGCTTATGCTCAGCAATATAACTGAACAGTCAAAAATCCATCATGCACACCAAAATAATGTGCAGTTATGAAACAGGACTGGGATGTTAATCTGCTCCATGACCTGTGCCACTAGGACAAGTTAGGGAAATATTTCCTGATTTTAAGCTAAAATCAAGAAATAATTACATAATATAACATGCTTTTTACCTTTTCCTTTTCATTACTTAAAATTACAGTAAAATTATTCCTTCTAACCCGTAAAAACTTGAATTTTTACCCCAGTAGATGGCCGTAATACAGAATACGGGAATATGGATTTTAATGTATCTACTTGTGAGTTTTTGTAGGTAAATATAATTACATCATAATTTCAGTTAAATACACTGAAATTCCATTAACTGTGAGGTAATTACACCCTTATTGGCAGGGTGTATTGTAGAGATGGCACGATACCACTTTTTTATGTCCGATACCGATATGAATCCAATATATTTTTTAATTAATAAAACTGTTTTTCCAATATCTTGCTGCATTTTGTATAAGTTCATACTCAAGTTTAAAAAAAAAAAAACAAACTAAAGCTATTCTGTTATACCTGTATGTAAAAAATACACTGCACCCAAAATATTTCATAGTTCAGCAATACTGATCAATCTAATAAACTTTTTTTTTTTTTCTTTTTCTTTGATTTGGCACAGACATCCATATTCCAGATAACTTGTTAGTACCATTTTTTTTTTTTTTTTTTTAATAGGTTTACGGTTCTACAGTGTCTTTTATTTTTTTTTTAATTTTTTTTTTTTT
>JAQSNX010009475.1:0-10456 GCA_029532605.1 Oreochromis grahami | reverse complement strand
ATTTAATGGGCCAATGTCTACAGAAAAAAGGGAATTTGCAAACAAAATATGTCAACATAATGTAAGCATGAGCTTAACTGCACAAAGATTTATTTAGTTACATAGTTGCTTCTTTACTAAAGTATGATTTAACAATTCTAAGCTATTAACACTTCTTACCAACAAAATAGGCCATGTGTCATTTCTGATGCGACAGCCTAAGGTTTATTAGTAAAAGTGAGGGCAAGGCCTATTAGAGCTGCTGGAATCAAAATGTAAAGATTTTACTTACATTGCATCTCTGCTGGCTTCCAAATAATTGGACACCAGTGTAGCGATGCAAAGACAGGTGAAAGGTGTTGACTTGGAGATATTTATTGCTAACGCCAGTAAACAGAGTATTACAGGAGTCACAATCTGAAGTAATGAGTGCAAGAGTGATATCTCACCGAGTTCAGGGAACCAAACTGAAGAAAAAATGTCTTATAATTAGAGAAGCTACATTTAGCTACTTGTAGGAGATCTGAGCAATCTCTAGCACACAAAGTCATTTTCTGACTGTGTTTTTATTGCAAATATATCAGCACAAAAAAGTTTATTTTTATCAGCCCCCTTTTTTAAAAAAATCCTTGAAAAAATGCACCTGTCTTGCTAAATAGTGGAAATATGTGCGATATATTAAAGGCCTTGATTACCAGCAATGAACTTATGCGGCGCAAACCACAATTAACAAGCAAGGGGAAAAATGCAAAAGATACTTGTCTTTTGGACTGGGGATGCTCTCAGCCTAGGTGCATCATCTGTAAGGAGAGGTTTTGGTAATGCTAATATGGTGCCGCAAACTAATCTACTGATCTCCAAGGGCCTGAGCATTTCAAAGGTTACTGTGTCTGATGTGGGCCTGTCTGATCATTACTGTGTTTTCTTTGAAAGTAAAATCTCAGCCCACACAAATATATCAACAGCAGTGATCACAAAACGGTGTATAACTGAACACAGTAGTGAGATCTTTAACCAGGTCTTCCCATTAACACCTGACCTGTCCAGAGGCTCAGTCAATGACCTCGTCAATAGCTTCAATGCTAAAATGTTAAATGTAATGGATACTATTGCTCCCATTAAGGTGAAGGTTATCTCTGGAAGGAAGAAGTCTCCATGGAGAAACTCCACACTGGTGAAAAATGAAAAAGAGAGTGTAGGAAAGCTGAGCGCAGATGGAGAAAAAAACAAACCTCAGGGTTCATTATGACATCTATAAAGAGAAACTTCACAATTATAATTTACAACTGAGGAGTGCAAGGAGGTCCTACTTCTCTGACATCATCAACAAAAACAGTCATAACGCTCGGGTCTTATTCTCTACAGTTGACAGGCTAACAAACCCTCCTGTGTCAGTGGCAGCTGAACTTCATCTGACCATGTGGTCTGCAATGACTTTGCCAAATTCTTCACAGAAAAAAATCCAAAAGATTAGACAAGCAATTGGTACATCAACAGCAGATCCAGGATATGTACTGTAAGTCCACCGAAAACTGTTTAAACACCATCAAACAGTTTCACCTATTAACAGCAAAGACCTGGAGGACATCTTAGGTCAACTGAACTCCCTCCTCTTGCTGTTTAGATGTCCTGCCAACAAGTTTTTTCAAAAGGTCTCAAAGACTTTGGAGTCAGACCTGTTACAGATCGTAAACTTTTCTTTAATATCAGGTGTGTTTCAGAACCACTAAAAACTGCTGTAATAAAACCTATACTGAAAAAGGACAATCTTGACAAGACACAAATGAACAACTACAGGCCGATCTCAAACCTCCCATTTTTAAGTAAGATCATTGAAAAGCAGTTTCTCAACAGCTCAATTACTTAACACAGAATAACTGCTATGATGCCTTCCAGTCAGGTTTTTTAGACAGAACCACAGCACTGAAACCGCTCTGACCAAAGTGTTTAATGACATATGTCTGAATACAGACAGTGGAAAAATGTCAGTCTTAGTTCTACTGGATCTCAGTGCAGCATTTGATACAGTTGACCACAACATATTACTCAAACGACTGGAGAACTGGGCAGGTCTTTCAGGAACTGTACTAAACTGGTTCAAAACATACTTAGAAAACAGGAAATACTTTGTATCAATAGGTAACTTCACATCTGAGCAGACAAGTATCACATGTGGAGTTCCCCAAGGTTCCATCTTGGGACCCCTTCTGTTTAACATATACATGCTCCCACTGGCACAGATTATAAAGAACAACAAAATAAACTATCATAGCTACGCAGATGACACACAAATATATATCACAATGTCACCGGGAGACCAGAGGCCCTGTACAGGCTCTTGGTAAATGCATTGAGGAAATTAATGACTGGTTGTGCCACAATTTTCTCCAGCTAAACAAAAATAAAACTGAGGTAATAGTCTTTGGTGCAAAAGAAAAACGATTACAGGTCACCAGAGAACTTCAATCTATACACCTAAAAACCACAAACCAGGCGCGAAATTTGGGTGTAGTGATGGATGCAGACCTAAACTTAGAAAAACACATTAAGACAATAACAAAATCAGCTTACTATCACCTCAAGAATATTTCAAGGATAAAAGATCTGATGTCTCAACAGGACCTGGAAAAACTAGTCCATGCATTCATCTTTAGTAGGCTTGATTACTGTAACAGCATCTTTACAGGTCTACCTAAAAAATCAGTCAGACAACTACAGCTCATTCAGAACTCTGCTGCTCGAGTCCTCACTAAGACCAAAAAAAGTGGACCACATCAGTCCAGCTCTGAGGTCTTTACACTGGCTGCCTGTCCGTCAGAGGATAGACTTTAAAGTTCTGATGCTGGTCTATAAAGCTCTGAATGGTTTAGGACCAAAATACATCAGTGACCTCCTGACCCAGTATGAACCTTCCAGATCCCTCAGGTCATCTGGATCCGGTTTCTTATCAGTTCCCAGAGTCAGAACCAGACACGGAGAAGCTGCATTCAGCTTTTATGCTCCATATCTCTGGAACAAACTCCCAGAAAGCCTCAGATCAGCTGAAACACTCAGTTTATTTAAATCCAGATTGAAGACCCACCTATTCTCAGCTGCTTTTGAATAAAATCACCAAATCCACACTTTTAAGCTTAAATTTCAAAACTTACATTTTAACTACTGACTTTATCTACTGTTCTGATTTTATCTACTGTTCTGATTTTATCTACTGTTTTGATTTTTGATTTTAAATACTGTTTTGTTTGTTTGTTTGTTTGTTTGTCTTAATCAATTTTAGATCATGCTTTTTGTTTTTGTTTTTGTTTTTAATGTCTCTGTAAAACACTTTGAATCACATGTTGTTGAATTGTGCTATATAAATAAACTTGCCTTGCCTTGCCTAAAGGACTTGGAAAGCAACTCTCCCTTATGATGAAAACTTGGCCTACTCAAGAGCCCTGGATCCAAACCAGAGGCCGCAGGAACGTTAGTTGGATTGTCTGAAAGTATCTGACAAGGCGATGTGCGAGTGGAGTGGTGACACTCTTGCATAAATGATTTCAAGTCTGTGAGTAGATGCTGTAAAAGCTGTCAGAAGTCCAAAGAAAGAAGAACTGATATCAGCTATGTTGTAAAAATGTGAATACAGATGTGCTTTGTGGATCTGCATTTGAGTTTGGCTTATCCTCAGCCTAAAAATCTAGAAACCCACTGATTTATTCCATATTATCACACACTAAAATACATTGGCTGTCCTTTGACAATGACAGTGTCAAGTGGATTGCTTTTTCCTTTCATCTTATCTGCATCCGACACATAATAGCCAGCTAGGCTTTTGAGCAGACAGATGTTGAATGGTGAATTTATAAACTTGAGCGATTGTCCCCGTGATTGTTCTGCCCAGGAGTCTGACTGAGCTCATCTGTTTAGACAAAGCCTTTTGGTAATGGCTTTCTCCTCGGCTGGTCCAAAGGCCTTGTAAAAGCTCCACAGCATGCTTCCTATTCAGAGGCTGTAAACTTATTTGATCAGCATTTTAAATTCTCCTCTGTAACCAGGCAAACAAAACCTGCCCTTCTGCCAATATCACACACAGGCTATCAATCAAAGCGGGCTTCAGTAGCCAACATACTGCAGGTTTCCATGACACCGGGCATCAAGTTACAAGCTACACGGGATAACCAATCAGAGGTAATGAAAGAGGAGGGTTTATGAAGGAAACCACAAAAGAGGCATGCAGTTTCTATTAATGTAAAATACAAGCACTTCATCCATGAACCAACCATCCACATAAGAGACCAGCAAACAGCACAACCCTTCCCACAGTCAGCTAGAAAAACACGACACCTGACTGTTACAGAATTACCAAGTCAGAATTTTCAATCTGCCATGTGATTCAAACAGTTTTTCTTTAGAAGCTGTTTCTGAGTTAAGAGTTCCTAGTTTGATTTCTTTGTTGCTGAAGTTTCTTTTGAGTTTTGAGAGTATTTAGTGTTCAGGTTCCTTCTGTGTTTGACGGTTTTTGTCCCTCCATCTCGTCTCTTGTTCGGACCTCTTCCTCTGCTTCTGTGTCTGCTACGACTCTGTATCCTGATTTTTTATTTATTTATTTTTAGCTGTTTGTCATCTCATTTCACCTGTATCCCGGTTCTCCCATTTCTTGTTCCCAGTGAGCTCTAGAGTAGTCCCGTCTTCCCTTGCCCTTTGTTAATGTCTCTGTTCGTGTTCCCTTGTGTGCAGCTCTGTTTGTCCCAGTTTTCCTGGATTTATTTCCTGCCTCATGTGTTTCTTACATTTTGTTCACCTGATGGATTTTATTATTATTTATTTCTAGACTTCTGTATTGCCTGTTGTTCATTCTTTGTCTACCTTGGAGTCCTGCATTTGGCTCCTCACTCTACATATTGTGACCCTGATGTTGGAGACTAATAATGGAACATATTAATCATTTTAGTATAGATTTAATTTAATCTCATCTAGTGAGTTTGCTCAAGACTCTTCTTGGCCTCACAGTGACTAACAAAGAGCAGCTATGATTAACATTTTTATTGTTTTGCCAGAAATACTTGCTGTTTTAGTAAAGAGGAAGAAGAAGTAAAAAAAACAAACTGGAAATGCTAAAACAAAATCATTCTCACTGCACTGAAACACCTCACTAAACTACTGTGGAAATCCTTCTGCTTATCTACAGGGGACAAACAGGAAAGTATATAAATAAGGCTGATTAGTAACAATTCTCTGGGGAGTGTTAGTGTGTGTCTGTATGAAAGAAGTGTATGCTCACAAGCATCTTTAACGTGTCAATGTGTGTCTAATGAGCCTGCTATTCTGTTTGGGACAAAGACTGCCTGACAGAAAATAAATACCACTACTAGGAGGGGGCATGAATCCTGTGAAAAGAATGACAACCAGATGAATAGTGGCAAGCTGGCTGAGAAAAGGAGACAGTTAAAAGAGAAAGCACCAAGAAGAAAAGTGCGATAACAGCTGTTTCCAAAGAGTGACAAAGTAGACGGCAATGACAGGAGCAATTTTAGGCAGTAAATAGATGGTTAGTATAAGGGGAAAATAATAGCTTAAAGACAATGTGTTCATGGAATATGATTTGAAATAGGATTGAAATGAAGAAAAAAGCCCTACAGTAAAGGGTAGTCTCCTTTCTTCTCAGTTGTTAAGTCTGAGCCAACCCCAAAGTTATTTCATTTCAAGTGGGACTGAAAGTCCTACAAAAAAGGTCTGAGATCAAAACTAGTTCAACTCAAGTTTAGCATTATTTGAGTTTCTTTCTTTACCTGTCTAAGCAACACACACAGCATACACCCCTAGTTATACACAGACATCTATGGGTGCACTAAGATTCGTCTCATGGAATGTAAATGGAGCTGGCTCCAGAGAAAAGAGGTTAGAAATATTTAACAAACTCAAAAAACTACAGGCAGATGTTGTCCTTTTACAAGAGACCCACAGACCTCTTAGAGGTTCGAATGAACTTAAAACACCTGAGTTTCCTAATGTGTTCTCAGCTTGTTATAATTCTAGACAAAGAGGAGTAGCAATTTTAATACATAAAAATATTAATTTCACAGTACTTGATACACTTATAGATCCAGAGGGCAGATTCTTAATCATTAAACTATCTATACTTGATAAAAAGCTATGTATTGTAAGTGTATATGGTCCAAATGTTGATGATCCCTCATTCTTTCACGGTTTTTTCAGTGCACTCTCTGAACACTTAGATGGCACACTTGTTCTTGGAGGCGACCTCAACCTTGGACTAAATGAAGAAATGGATAGGCTCAATACAGCAGGAACTCAGCGTAATTGGCAGTCCACAAATATAATCAAACAGTATATGAGCGACTTTGGTCTTTGCGATGCATGGCGCTCCCTTCACCCCACCAGTAAGGAATATACTTTCTTCTCACATGTTCATCACTCCTACTCTCGTCTGGATTATTTTTTGGTCAGCAGCTCACTGCTGAGTGACGTTTCAGACACTGAGATTCACCCTATAGCTGTCAGCGATCATGCTCCTGTATCTTTAACACTAATGCAGAGGAATAATTCCACACAAAGTAAAAACTGGAGATTTAATACATCACTGCTTAAAGATGAAGACTTTATTAAATATTTTAAAAAAAGAGTGGACTTCATATTTAGACTTTAATGACACTCCCGGAACATCAGCTTCTGTTTTATGGGAAGCAGGGAAAGCTGTGATGAGAGGTAAAATAATTTCTTTCTCATCACATAAAAAGAAAAAAGAAAACAAAAATATTCAGGAATTAGAAAAAACCATCAAATCCCTAGAAGAAGCCTACGTGTCCCACCAAGATCAGGAAACATTGAACAAAATACGCAAAACAAAACTAGAATTAAATGAGATAATTGATAAAAAAACAAAATTCTTAGTACAAAGACTACGCTTACAAAATTATGAACATAGTAATAAATCCGGTCAATTTCTAGCAAACCAGCTAAAAATAAATAAAGAAAAAACAACTATATGTGCTGTTCAAGATTCATCCTCTCGAGGATACTTGAGGGTGCATGGGAGTTTGCCCAACCAGTCTACATGTGTTTTGTGGACTTGGAGAAGGCATTCGACCGTGTCCCTCGGGGTGTCCTGTGGGAGGTGTTGTGGGAGTATGGGGTGTCTGGCCCACTGCTACGGGCCATTCGATCCCTATACAACTGTTGTAAGAGTTTGGTTCGCATTGCCGGCAATAAGTCGGACTCGTTTCCGGTGGGTGATGGGCTCCGCCAGGGCTGCCCTTTATCACCAATTCTGTTCATAATTTTTATGGACAGGATTTCTAGGCGCAGCCAAGTGGCGGAGGGCTTTCACTTCGGTGGCCTCAGAATCTCATCTCTGCTTTTTGCGGATGATGTGGTTCTGATGGCTTCATTGGGTGGGGGCCTCCATCTCGCACTGGAACGGTTCGCAGCCGAGTGTGAAGCAGCGGGAATGAGGATCAGCACCTCCAAATCTGAGGCCATGGTTCTCAGCCGGAAAAGGGTGGAGTGCCCACTCCGGGTCGGGGATGAGTTCCTGCCCCAAGTGGAGGAGTTTAAGTATCTCGGGGTCTTGTTCGCGAGTGATGGGAGAAGGGAGCCGGAGATCGACAGACGGATTGGTGCTGCGGCCGCAGTGATGCGGACGCTGCACCGGTCCGTCGTGGTGAAGAGGGAGCTGAGTGTAAAAGCGAAGCTCTCAATTTACCGGTCGATCTACGTCCCGACCCTCACCTATGGCCACGGGCTGTGGGTAGTGACCGAAAGAACGAGATCGCGGATACAAGCGGCAGAAATGAGCTTCCTCCAAAGGGTGGCTGGCCTCTCCCTTAGAGATAGGGTGAGAAGTTCGGCCATCCGGGAGGGGCTCAGAGTAGAGCCGCTGCTCCTCCGCATCGAAAGGAGCCAGTTGAGGTGGTTCGGGCATCTGACAAGGATGCCCCCTGGCGCCTCCTGGGTGAGGTGTTCCGGGCATGTCCCACCGGGAGGAGGCCCGGGGCAGACCCAGGACGCGCTGGAGAGATTATATCTCGGCTGGCCTGGGAACGCCTTGGTGTTCCCCCGGATGAGCTGGAGGAGGTGGCTGGGGGAGGGGAGGTCTGGGCTTCTCTGCTTAGGCTGCTGCCCCGACCCGACCTCGGATAAAGCGGATGAGGATGGATGGAAGATTCATCTGGGAACACAGTATATGAACCAAAACAAATAAACAACATTTTCAGGGATTTCTATAAAACGTTGTATTCACCACAAATAAACCCATCTAAAAAGGAAATTGATCAGTTTTTAGACAACATAACTCTCCCAAAATTATCAGACTCTCAAGCAATTGCACTGGATTCGCCACTGACATTAGGTGAACTCCAGGAAGCCCTGATAAATATGCCCAATAATAAGGCTCCAGGTCCAGACGGCTTTCCTGCAGAATTCTACAAAGAATTCTGGACGATTCTAGCACCAGTTTTTTACAGAACATTGTTGGAAAATCAAAGAAAATGGCAGACTTCCATCAAATATGAATTCTGCAAACATTAATCTCTTCCCCGCTGTTTTTCTTTCCCTCTTTCTTTCTCCCCTTTCTTTCCCCCAGTTAAGTCTGTCCCGTATTCAGCAAGTGAAAATAAAATAAACAATAAAAGGTGAATCAAATGGACCATTACGGCAAGGCTGGGATGGTCCATTTGGTAAAGTAAATCCGTTGGGCATCTTTCTTCGCCTTTAGACAATAATTCTGATGGCAAAAGAACCAAACGGGACAGGTAAAAAAAAAAAAAAAAAAAAAAAAAAAAAAAGACAGGTTGGGCTCACAAAATGTTATTTACTCAGAAAACCTGTGTTCTTCTTGTGTGGTGCAGATCTTTTGATGTGTTTAGACAATCTTAGTTAAGTTTGACCTTTTCTCATTTGTCTGTCCTTTGTCATTCTGCTGAGCTGGGAAGAGCAGTAAAGCTGTGGGAGGGTGTAGCAAGTTTTAACACAGCAGAAAATTCATGACTTTATGATTTTTATGGTAACAGCTACTGGAAGACGGTCAGATTAGATAAGTATGACTTCTTCAGTCTGGTGAAGTCACTTGGATGAGTGATGAAACGTTTCTCCCACTAAAAACGTTATGTCCAAATGAAAAGAATCAACTTTTTGGGATTTGCACTTTATACTTTGTACTTCATGATTACTGACTAACCAAAATTAGACTCAGATGCCACGTTAACTGATGAAATAGTACCTATTATTTTGAAATTTGACATTGTGTATAATGAGTATTTTTGCTTGTCTTGATATATTTTGATGCTAATTATTATATATTTAAGTAAAATGTTTAATGTGTTTAGATGTAAAAGTATCTCTACAGTGCAATATGTCATTTTAAAGATCTGAAAAACACTGTTGCTCTAGTTTCCAGTTTCACCACATGATGATGAGGCAGGTGTATGACAGACTTTATATCACCCATTTTGAATTTATGTCTTTCCCATAAAATGAGTGGATGTAACTAAATGAAAAAAAAAAAAAAAAAAAAAAAAACATTAATCTCCTGCTAAAACCAGGCAAAGACCCTGTATATCCCTCAAGCTATCGTCCAATATCCCTTATAAATGTAGACCTTAAAATAATCTGCAAAGCTCTCTCGAAGAGACTAGAGAAAATAACCCCCCTCTTAATTCATCCTGACCAAACTGGTTTCATAAAAGGTCGGCGCTCATCAACAAATACACGTAGATTACTTAATTTGATAGACTACTCATACAATAAAAACCTTGAAACTACAATATTATCTTTAGATGCAGAAAAAGCGTTTGACAGAGTTAACTGGAAATTTCTATTTACAACTTTAAACAAATTTGGTGTTGGATCTTCTTTCATCAACTGGTTAAAAATATTATATAATTCCCCAACAGCTTGTGTCAGAACAAATGACCAGACATCCTCCAGCTTCTGTCTCCTGAGGGGCACCAGGCAGGGATGCCCACTCTCCCCTTCACTGTTTGCAATTTTTATCGAAGCACTAGCAGCATTAGACAGAATTCAGTAATTAAGGGCATAAAATGCAAGAATGTGGAACATAAAATCAGCCTTTATGCGGATGATGTGTTACTCTTTCTCCAAAATTCACAAACCAATATCTCTGGGGTGATTGAACTGATAAACTCTTTTGCAAGAATATCAGATTACTCAATTAACTGGTCAAAATCTACAGTCCTTCCGATTAATTGCTCCTTCCATAATTCCTCTTCTACTCCACTGCAATCGGGAAATATAAAATATTTAGGTATTAATGTTTCTCCCAAGCTTGCAGATCTAACTAAATTAAACCATATCCCACTTTTAAAGAAAGTAGAAGGTGATCTGGCTAGGTGGAAATGTCTACCCATATCACTCATGGGAAGGGTTACCGCTATAAAAATGATGGTCCTACCAAAAATAAATTATTTATTCTCAAATTATCCCCATGAGCCGCAAGATTGGTTCAGATCTCTAGATT